>ML993848.1:58599-235404 GCA_010093945.1 Delitschia confertaspora ATCC 74209
AACAAGAACGAGCAACCCAAGGAGGCCAACAAGAACGAGCAATCCAAGGAGGCGAAGAAGAACCCCAGGGGCGACGGAGGAAAGAAGGCCGACAAGCACGAGGATGCGAAGAAGGCCGACAAGTACAAGGAGAACCAGGCTCAAGAAATCCAGAAGCCCGCTCATGGAGGCCAGCAGCAACAGACTGTCTGCGCTCCTCAGTACAAGACTCAATACTCCACCGGAAAGAAGCAGTCTATTCAGTATGTCACGACGACCATTTACGTGCCAATCACTTCAGTCGCCTACAAGCCCCAGACCAACGTGAAGCCCGTGGTCAACACAGAAACGAGCAAGTCGATCAAGACCAACACTGTCTACTACACTAAGGTTGAATCCAAGGTTATCACTGAGGAGGTCCCCGTCACGTAAGTCCCTTACTAGTCCTCACTAAGTGTGATCTTGAGCTTACACACCATGCAGTGTCATCGCTACCTCTTACAAGACTGAGGTCGCGAGCAAGCCTGAGACCTATATTACCAGCAAAGCCCAGGAGTCTGTCATCACCAAGACTGAGGAGGTCCCCTACACGACTGCTGTCGTTGAGACCAAGCAAAAGTGCGAGACCAAGGGCGGCTATGGCGGCTAGAGGGGCCCCATGAACTCTACGCAGAACGCCTTCAACGGAGCTACACTAGAAACTCCACAAACACAAAGACGGCCTGCTAGAGGAATCATGTAGGCAGACATCTGGGTATGGACATATCCTTGATGGCTGAGATGGAGTGGGACGACTGGATCATCGTTGGAATGGAATTGTGTTGCGGTCCTTACTTTAGGATAGTTAATGAAAGTTATGATCCAGTCACATTTGATTTCTTGAATTGCAAAGGTGGCCTGGCTTGAAGCGATTACTTCGTGCAAAGCTTGAGAATGGGAGCGTCGGCAGCATAATATCCCATCAACCTCTGTTATACACTTTGATCAAATCTCCTTCAAAAAATCCCATCAGCCTTGTTCTCCATAAACCTAGATCACGATACGCCGTCTCACCCTGCCTTGTACTATAGCAGTACAGACATCCACCTCTCAACTGCTTGCTGTGTCCTTCAGGGGTCTCCATCAAAAGCTCAAAGACCCCTACGTCCCATTCACACCACTTCATAACAAACGCCCTTTACGTCAGGCGCATACCATCCCCGAAGCAGCCATCCGCCCGTGTCCCTAACCCGCAAGAGAAAAATGTCGCCGCCTGCCACCTGCCCCGCGTGGCAGCCGTATTCGCATTCGCGATCATCCCAGCTGCCCCAGATTTTCCCCCAGATTTCGGAATTCTAGACTCCGGGCATATCCGTCGGAACATTTGGTATCCGCGTGGTCATGATGCAACTGCGGAATTACCTCACCACAGGGTCATCGCACCGAGCACGACCCTCAACAGAAGACTGCCTCCAGATGTCTAAGATTTGAGCATCCACCACGTTGCCGAACCTTCATATTTTACTGAAGATTTTCAACTGTCCAACCTCTGGACTCATTTGTTTTATTATTAAGTGAGTAAATACCACCTAACCACGTGATCTTAATTCACACCTTAGCAGGGGTACTCTCCACTCAGTCCATCGATTCTGCACCGGATCCACTTGGAACTGGATGCCCACCTTTAAAGGAAAATTCAGTTCTTGCTCAATGAAAATGGAATAAAACGGCCTGATGACAAATTACGTTATAAACCCCTTATAGGTTCAAGGCTCTAACCCGGGAGCCTAGATAAACTGTTTCTCTAGTTGATGGCATACATAGATGAAAGGAAACCATAAATGATTTTAACATTTCTTTATAAGTGTGGCCCTCCAAGAGGCAGATAATTAAGGATTTCATCCCCTTTTCCACCATTTACTGAATACTTAACTGACTCCAAGCTGTATTCGCCTTAGAACCCACATCTTCCTATTCACCATTCTCGTCTAAGAGCTTTTGGAAAAGACTTTCATCGAGCTTTTGCAAACCCAACTTTCGACCACATGCATTACATTCATTTTCACATTCTCCAACTTTCCATTTCAGTACGGAGTAAGGGCGCAAGGTAATGGAGGTATTGAAATAGGTATACAGATAAAAGACCTATATAAAGCGCTTACAGGAGAGATGCTTTTAGGCTGTGTAAGCAGAACATCGGACGGGCTTAGAGGTTTCGAAAGAGCAGATTAAGTAAGCGAAGTGAAAAACATAAGCGCGTGAAAAGGAAATACATTGCCATGCCATGATACAGACCACTGTTTGAAGCCAAGTTATCGTGAAGGTTAGGGGGGGTTGGGGGATATGTGGTGGGTGTTTCAGGAGTGGGCACCCAGGTTGGTTGAAGGAATTTTATGAACTGGAGGATGGAAAGGGACAGAGAGAATAGAGTTAAGAGGAATAAGAGGAGTGGATGAAGGGAGAGCAAGGAATAGAGCTAAAAGAGTTAGGGAGAGAAGATACTTGAGGATAAATTCCTATGGATTTCAAGTTCTAAAGGGTGGACTCGGAGAAACCTAGCCGGATTCCCTGATACATTTCGTTGTCTTTGTTCTTTTCCAGCATATATAGATTGATAATTTGGATTTTCCTCTCCCTTTCTTTATCTTCTTTGCTAACTTAGGAGTAGTTACGTTACGATAGTGCTAATTCAAGCATAGTTCTAACCGAGACTGAAAGGTCTATTGAGTAATATTCAACTTGTTGGGACATTTGCGAGTCCATCATCTAAGTACCAGCATCTATTCCGCCCTATCCGCATCCTATTATAAAAGAAGCACAGGAGCTTCGTAAAAGGGAAGTTACGTGAAGAAACACCCTTTCCAGTCCATAATAATCAGAGACACAGGAATGGTGTCTCCTGTATCATCATAAAATCATACACCCATAAGAAAAGAAAAATTTCCGCCCAAATGTGCAAGATTCCCTCCCAAAGCAAATCTGAAATGTTCCCCCTGTTAACCATAAATTATGTAATACGTACAATCTCCTCTCTAGTTGTCTAACTTCCTAGTGTCAGTCAAACCATCTCCTCCCCTCCAATTTATCCCACCACTTCCCTCTCTCTCCCTCCTCCCTCGGCCCCACGAACTGCAACACCTGATTATCCCTACCCAGCCCAATATCCAAGTCAAAGATATCCGTGACTTCTGCACCCAAACAGAAACTTGCCCTGACCCTAACACCGCCCTCTCTATCCTTCGCTTGCTTGCTCAAATACGGTCCGATATCGTCAGCAACACGGTACGCCAGAGCGCTGGGACTGAATTGAGTTTTCAGAATGACTTCCCAGCGGTTGAAGTCCTGCTCCCGGCTGTAGGGAGAAGGCTCCTCGGGAGCGGAGGCGGCAGAGTCTGGAAGAGAACGGGAAGAAGAGCGGCTGGACGAAGAGCGGGTTGCGGAACCACTTCCAGCCGGCGTCACAATGACAAGAGCAGTGGAAGAAGGCGAGCGGGCGTCTATCCAAAACTTGATGATTTCTTGGTCGCGGGAAATTTGCTCAAAAGACGTGAACAACCACATCGCCATCGAGAGTTCCCGGAGATTATGGAAATGGCGGAGTGGGTAAAGAAGCGAGTCGGTGATTGGCGTAGGTGAGGTGAGGATAGGACAGCCGTTGAAGCCGCATAATTTGAGTGATGTTACAGTCGAGGCGTGGTGCGCGGCGATGGTGTGGAGGAGGGGCGGGCTTGGAGGCCAGCCGTATTCAGGCTTGAACTGGAAATTCGACGGGATTAAGGGCTTGGACTTGTAGGTTGCCTCTAGAGCATCTTTGTCTTCGTCCTCCAGAGAGTCGTCATATTCATTGTACGAGTCATCGAGGTCAACGAGTTCCAACCCCCCCTCACCCCAGGTGTTTCCAACCGGGAATGCACAGCCGATTAGAACAACCTTCTGCAGCGGGCACCAGTGCATGGCCCGGAGGATCTCTCGCTTCTCATCACGTGGAATGCCGCCCTCAAGTTTGATCTGCTCAATCTTCCTCATAAAGGGGGCAAACTCAGCAATAAATCGCCGTCGCCGAATTCGGACCTGTACGTCCAATATATTCTCAGAAGATGTGGTATCGGTGAATGGCTCCCCCCTGCCGTTGACGTACGAATCAACTCGCAAATCCACCAAGGTGTTACCAAGATGAGCAATTAGTTTGACGATTCGTAAACTAAGAGCTTCTGGCGTTCTTGTATGAGAAAAGAATCTGTCCAGTGGCCAAGCTAAACACTTGATTTTGGGGTGCGCCTCCAGAAATTCCAGAAACATTGGTGTAGCAAAATCGCCAGCAGGCTCCAGGAGGTAGAGATCGTCTGGCAACATATTGCATGGCGTAACGGCATTCCGAACTTGAAACGCTCTTAAGTGAGGAAATCTGAGTTGGGAGAGCCGTTGCACCATGTTACGAACAACCGTGTTGCCAATCGTGTCTCCAATTACGTTCCGCCAAATAACCCAATCAAGGGTTAAATTCCTTAATGTTGGGGTTGACATCCAAAGTATATGTATGAGTGGTAGCGGAGGCTCATATTTTATCCTAACCGTAGGAATGTCTAATCTCTGGACAAAGGATTCAATCTCGGGAAGTGCACGCCAGATGGACGTATCGAATTCCTCTGCTTTGACCCTCAACTGATCTTGTGTGAAATCGGGAATCCGTTGGTGACGGGGCCGTTCAGGAAGTTCAACAGTAGTCCAGTATGTATTCCCACTGCCATTGGCGAGAAGGTCAGTACTGCCCCCTCGCGCCAGTCTGAAGTTCTCCTGGCCCATTCTGCTCTCCACATTACGATCCTCGGCTCTAAGTCTGCGAAATCGAATGCTCTCTAGGGCATTCAGGCCCTGTGCAGGCCAAAGGTCTAACTGTGCCGAAAGGAGAGAGCAGCTCTCCAGCCACAGTCTCCGCAGAGGCCGTGGCCGGTCAGTATCCAAGAATCCCTCGAGCAACCCCTTGGTTAGGCTGTGATGCCCAAATATTATCCTTAGTGTCTGCACATTGACCATGTTACGGATGGCCAGTTGGAGGAGTTTGAGCGTACGTGGGTCTTGAGAAAGGTTTGTGCCGTTGAACATTATGTGTGGCAGATCCTGGAATATATTCGGGGTTGGTAGGTGGCATCGATGCGTGACAGACTGGACTTGAGAGGCTATGTATGTATTTCTGTATTCATGGTCAGCTTTACTCAACCAAGTAGCACTAGTAGCGGAGTGTTCCATACCTCGCCAGGACAAACAACTTCTGGATGATAGGAGTATCGTCATGCTCATCTGATTCTCTCTCCCCTCGCCTCCTGGTAAACCCATCTAACACGTCATGATTTGGAAACGCCCTCGACGTATCTATCAAACAGACAGTCTTCCACAGGAAGGTGGCAGCGTGCGTATATCCATGCCGACTGACGAGGGAGAGACTCTTGAGATCAGAGGTGGGAAGATAGGCGTAGATAAGATCAAGAAGCTCATTTGGGAGCCCTGTTAACTGCAGAAAACAGACATTGGTTCTGGCCGAAGCGAGGTAGTAGGTGCTGCGGGTGTGCAGCATCGTGAGTACATACCGAGGGCGGGGCGGGACGCGTCTGCATAAAAGCGGGCACGAAAGCACCAGTGATTGTGCGTTGATGTTGAGTCATGCTTTATGAAGGGAATAGAAAGTATGCATTAACAGATGAGAGAGCTCCAGGGCTCTAGCGCAGGCCGCTCTCTACAGTTTTTGGTTGTTGAGCTGTAAGCTGTTCTGCACTTTTTGGGCCAGGATGCAACGCATTTGGTGTAAGGGTCAAATCCCGCGGGCACCATGTTGTCTCTCACGTGATTTCGAAGTACATAATTAGTCAGCACTAATAGATCGTGAAGTTGCTATGAAGTGACTCATTTCTCATCCTCCCATACTCCTTACTACCCCGAAGATATCCTCCGACTATCTCTCCTTGCAAGCATTCTAGATCCGCAAAGTCTCCACCTCAAACATGGCCTCCGAAACCACAGCCTCTCGCGACGAGTACATCATCTTACAACAAGCTCCAACGCCCCAAGACTACTACGGGCTCCGGAAAGTGGCCAATCTCACACTCCCTCCAATGGAAGTTGTACCCTAGTCCTTGGCTAATTCCTTCGTCTTCTTCGTCGCCTACCCCCGCTCCGAAATGCTCAACTCGACTACTCCCTCTCCAACCGGCCACGCCGTAGCAATGGGCCGACTAATCGGCGACGGGGCGCTCTTTCTCCAGCTCGTGGACGTCGCCGTGCATCCAGACCATCAAAAAAAGGGACTCGGCAAAAGGATAATGGGACTGTTGGTCGAATATGTGGATGAGCATGCTCCGCATGCGTATGTGAGTTTGGTGGCGGATCCGATGGGGCAGGAACTGTATCCGAAGTTTGGGTTTGAGGATGTGAGGCCGGGGGTGGGCATGTTTAGGTGTAGAAGGATTCAGGAGAATAGGGAGTTTAAGAGGAAGAGAGAAGAGACGATTAAGGGGCTGATGAGGGGTGGGAATGAGTAGTCAGGGGCGCTTCCACGAGAAAGTCAACTCGGATAGCGTAACGATGGGAGGGATATAGGATGTAATGGAGGTGAGTTCTTTCAATACCACTATTACCATATCGCCGAATGCTCCCCTCCATGTGCTGATGTTTTCTGGCCTAACAAATTCGGGCTTGAGTGGGATAAGATGGGACAGAGGTAGTGGAATAACAGGCGATGACCGATCCATCTGATCCTTCCCTCCGTTACAGGATAATATCTACCTTATAATTATCTTCACCTAATCACGCTTCGACTTCCTGCGATGCTTGGGCCGCATCAACACTTCCCTCGGCCGTCCCAGATCCCTGGCTCTCAGGGCGAGCATTTTCGTCGCCCTTTACCTTTGCGGGGGCGGTGTCTGAAGCTACAACACCAGTTGGCGGATGGAAAAGCTCGCCCTCTTCGGTATCGAGCTGCATAAGGTATGTTTCCCAAATCTCGATGAGCTAGATAGAAGTCAGCTATGCTCCCGCAATAAACTCCGTAATAAAGAAACATCCCATAACAAAGCGGAGAGATAAATCGGTAGACGTACCTCCTTCTGCGCCTCCACTGAACTCTCCAAGAAAGTTTCCACTCCAGATTTGAAATCCTCCACTTTCTCCCTCTCAAACCTGTCGAGCTCTGACCTCATCAGCCGTCCCATATCGTCAAACAACAACCTCGCCTGATGAACCTTCTTCTCCGCGTCGGCAACTTCGGCATTCAGCTGATTCAGCCGGTCTTGCTGGGACCTCCCCTGCCGTAGCAGCTTGTCCTGATTCGTCTTCCGCTTCTGCAGCTCCGACTCGGCGGTGTGCCAAGAATGGTAGGCTTTTTGTCGCTGATGGAAAGCGGTTTTAACGGAGCCGATGAGGCGGATGTATTCCTCAATGACAATGCCCATAGTGAGGACGTCTTGTTGAGCCTGGCGTTCATAGAGCTCGCGGATACGGATCTGGATGTCAGACAGAGCTTCAAGGGGTACGGACAGAGCCGGTGAGATCTCAACCGTAGCAAGTGAATGCAGGGACGCTGAGAAATCCCCGCATGCTTCAGCCAGACTTTTGCGTTGCGCTACAACGGTGTCGATAGCCTTGAGAAGGGATTTGAGCTGGTTTTCAAGCGCATCAAGGTAGATTTTACGGTCGTGGAACCACTGTTGTGTTCCGTCAGTCAGGCCGATGGAGTATGGAAGAGGAATGCGGCTTACATCATCATGCTCAACGAACTTCCCTCCGCCTCCACCCAACATGGAGCCGAACATGCCCTTGCTCTCACCTAGACTAGGTTCTTTGCGTTCCTTGTTTTTGATATCGACATTGAATGACTCGCTTTCAAGAAAGATCTTTAAATCGCCGTCATGCTGTAGAATGGGATGTGCTGCTATTTTATTCAACATCCGCTCGAGGGCTGCCCGCCTTGATTCCACAAAGTCAGCGTCAAATCGCCCTACAGCTTGCTTTTCTGGTGGAGGAGGTATGATAACTCCTGGCATATTATTGTGTAGTTGGTTGTAGAGCCAGAGGAAGTCACGGTAACGCCGAGACACAGTGAACTCGGGCTTGCGGTAGCCCTTAGATGTCGTCTTTGTCGTGACCGAGTATTCGGTATGAGAGCTGGTGAGGTCCCCAACCTTGTGGGGGTCGCCCACAACGATGTGAAAGGTAGGCTTTGCTGCCTGTTGGACGCTGATGCTCGGTTGCGTCTGGCGTTGAGGTGCATTATTACTTGGCGGCTGTACTGGAGGAGGTATTCTTGGTCCACTTGCCACAGGTGCCTCGTCATCGTCATCGTCCAGGTTGACAGAATCCATCATGTTCCGAATAGACGACGTGGACGCGGTGGGTGGACGGCGGGGACTGCGTGTCCCCGCAACTTCTTTCTGGGGAGGTACTGGGGGCTCTTCAGGTGCCGGTGGTGTTGCAGCCCCCAATGGCCCTAAGGGGTCCTCTACGGCTTCGAGTCGGGTGGGGTGCGCGGTATACGGTCGCCTCCTGCTGCCTCGAGGCGCTGGGGAACGAGGAGCTGTGGTAACATTGGGGACGGAGCTTGCAGTTGCTTTGGAAGAGAACTGTTCCTCTATGCAATGGTTAGTTCAGCTTGATTTGAGAAGAATTGGTCGCAAAAGTGTACCTGATTGCCCATCTTCATCCTGCGCAAGCTTAGGCATGTTTTGCGACGAGTTCGACCTCGCAGGCACATCTAGGATATGGCGTCAGCAGTTGCAACTGTAACAGAGTGGGAAGTGTTGTTGATGCACATACCTCCCCATGGAGAGCTTTCGTCACCGAGATCCATTGCGTCCGGAGTCTAGGTTATCACTGTACGAAAGTGTATAGAGGGTTCTGCTAATCGGAGCAGTGGTGTTGGTGGTGCTCAATGCTCCGATGTTTTCCCCGTGCCTGTGAACGCCTTGGCATTTGCGGAGGGCTTTATGCACGTGCACCAACCGTCAGGATTCTACCACGAACGTTAGAATTCCCATCGCTTTCTCTCCAACTCTCCTCCCGCTTCATCATCAATCCACTCAGCATCACCCTTCAGCCTATCTAGATTACGCAAGTCGGATACGATGAGCATCCTGACGCCATGGTATCCAAGCATTAAGGATGCATCACTATGGGCCCTGCATCTATGTCCAAATCCTCTCGGTGATGCTCTTCAGCGCCACGCGTCATTCTTGGTTTCAGCGCATCCCGAAGTCCGCCATGCGAAAACTGCATCGTGTTTCGAAACTTGGCGCAGACGTTCCTACTGGTGATTGACCCGAGAGCCAGGTAAGCTGTTGGTTGAGGTCGAGATTTACAAGTCATAGTAGTCTATGGGGTGGCTTTATCGGAGTTCCAACTCCTTCAGTTTCCTCTTCTATCTTAGTTCAACCTCAGTGGACTTCGAAGTTGACGCGTTCTATCCCACATCTCTTCCTCAATCATATTCCTTCCTAGTTTGTTTTTGAATGTCATTTTTTATTCTGAATTATAATTGGTCTATGACTTTTCGCACATACCGCTCCGCAGAGCCTCCATGCAGGGTCTGAGTGGTGGCATTCACTGTTGGCGTCAGCCCATACGGACCTCATGTTTCATGCAACATGTAGAGGCGATCAATACAGCATCTCTAAGCTTAACAAATCCACCGGGTTACGCAATCCTGTGATACGATCAGCCAAAAAGCTTTACGGACCGCATGTTTCATCGGTGTGTCTTAGGCTTACCCATCCTGCCGTCCTCTCTACTTTCTGCTCATAATATGTCATTTCTTCAACCGGTTTAATAATTCATCCGAATTTGGACTGTTCTATGTAAAGCCTAACTCATAACCGACCTTGCCCGATCTGCAGATGTACCCCTGGGACCGTTCCACAACTTCCATCCCTGCAACTGTTTGAGACAGTTCGCCTGATATGCCTATCTTCTGGGGTTGAACAAATAATAGGGACAACAGATTTTGGTCCCAACATCTTGACGGAGATTTTGAGATAGCCACCACGGATGATGCCATGCTCTATGGGAAGGCAAGGTACTTAAGTCGCCTCGAACATCGCCAATTTATTCTTCACTGCATCTCTCAAAACTCCCCTCTTCCAATCCATCCAAACACAGAAAGTACTTAAGCACTTCTCCATATCCTTATCTGTCTCTTCTCACGCACAATACAATCAATATGCGCTCCTTTATTTTTGCCCTTCTTCCTCTCTTCCTTGCCGGTGCTCAAGCTTCACAAGCTTCCGTCCCGGTCTGGGAAGGCGAGGGACCTCCAATTGTTCCAACTCCCACTAGACATCATCCTTACCATCACCGCCCAACTGGACACCACGGCCGTCCACACAAAGGCCACACCACGACTGAAATCGGATATCCCAGCGGGACTGGCTTTCCCAACAAAGGCCGACCCCGTCCAAGTGCTGGCTTGGGATGCGAGCAATTGGTTGCCGGAGGAGCTTCGCTGTCTTGTGCCACGGCTCTGTATGTGATCCTGCGTTGAAAATCTTCATATCTGATCTAACCGTGTGATAGCATTCAACCTACTGGCGTTCCTATTTTCATGAAGGATCGGAATCAGAGGCCTAAATACGAGAGGCCAGCCTGTTACACGACACGGTCTAAAGCTAAGAACATTGTTGGTCCCACGGTATTCCCTTGCTACACCGGATCCACAAAGACACCTGTATGGCAGCCTACAGCCGTGCCCACTCAGCCGGAAATCCCTGGTACGCCTGAGGAAACCAGCGATCCTGCTGATACATTGATGTCGATCCAGACTCAGGTGCCGGAACCAAGCATTGTTTGAATGAGTATATAATGGGGACTACTGTTTTTCTTGTACATTTTCGTCTTTCGATAGGAAGATCGGGAGCTTTCTATGGTGTAGAGCAGGATCCACTCAGTATGAAAAGGCGTGTGAGAAGGCACTGGATGTTTATAGACAGCTGTCCTCCATGGGCTGGTGTTCGGTCGTATGTTTTTGAATAGAATGGATTTGGTTTCTTTCTAAGGTCTATTTTCCCTTTATGACCGGTGCCATGCTGCTTGTAACCACTTCCATACCTTGATTCTAAGGTTTGATCTCTAGACGGCACTCCCACTTCCCATAGACACAAATCTCACATATTCGACCCCGTGAGACTAGCTTTCCCATGTTCACATGTATAACACACCTTCCCTCCATCCTCTTCCGTCCCCCTAATCACCCCCGTCACTACACCCATTCTCTTTCCCAAATGCACAACCTGGCTCTCAATTAGGACCTTCTGTCCCTCCTGCACCGGCCGCAAGTAAGTACAATTCAGCGTCCTGGTAACGTGGCCGGAATCCCAGAACTCTGGTTTAGCTAGGATGTTGATGGTGATGGAGGTACAGATGTCGAATATTAGGGCGACAGCGCCACCGTGCAGATTGCCTGACATGTTGCACAACGTATGTGGAACTATGAGTTCGAATACGGATGTGGCATTGTGCGGGTGGGACGGCGTAGGGTCGAAGGAGGCGGAGACGAGACGCAGGTGTTTTGCTAGCTCGGAGTCATGGCCCTGAGTTCGTGAGATTGATGTCTAAGGAATATATTGAGGAGAGACAAAATTTACATCGTAATCTGGGTGTTTGGCTATTTCTAGCCATGAGCTTGCGCGCTCCATTGGGGTGCTCTTTTCTTCTGATGCCATTTCGGCGTATCTTTTACTTCGAGGTGCTACGCCCATGGGAGGAATGGACTGTCTAAAGGGAGAAAGTTTAGCTGCAGCTAAATATGCTTTCAATTATTATCTAGTATCGCGGAAATAAGTGGTGAATTATATATATCATCTTGATTGCAACTTCGCCTTGTCCCGCCTGTCTACCGGCGGGATGAATGAACCTCGGCACCCCGAGTCAGTCAAGATCGGACCCCCAAGATCCTTACCTAATTTCCGCTATTCCCTTTTCGTTCCCAGCCCAAATGTTTCTCTCCATTCACCAAAAGTTCATAGATCTCCACCTCCAAAAAATCCCAAACTCAATTCGCCCACAATGGACTCCTCGATATTTCTTCGCCAGCTTCTCCGCTCACCATCCTCATACCTCGTCTTCCTCAGCTCCCCCGCCCGCGCCCAACTCCCCACTACCCTCCGCACCGCCCTCCGCACCACCTATCCCACACGCTACATCTCCACAGACTCTCTCCCTCGCGTCCTGCAACCCTCCCTCTGGAACCAAATCATCCCCAAATTTCTACGCCGGAACCCCTCGGGCCTCACTGGCGCAACTCCGAAACGCAAAGGATGGAATCCTGCAACACCGTACATAATTCTGAGTCTATTAGTGGGCTCTCAAGCAATTCAGACGTTGTGGTTAAAGAGAGAGATGGCACATTTTAATCGAAGAGCGGATGCGAAGATTGGGGTGTTGAAGGAGGTTGTGGAAAGGGTGCAGAGAGGGGAGGATGTGGATGTTGAGAGGGTTTTGGGAACCGGGAGTGGGGTGGAGGAGGGGGAGTGGGAAGAGGGTAAGTCAAATTCGTTTTTCCTAGTTTTGAGGATATGGGACATGCTTCGGATGGGGCCTTGGTGAGGAAGATATATTAGGCGAATGATGCTGACATGCTATGCAGTTATGAAAGAAATCGCGGAAGAGGAACAGCTTTTCCAGTCTAGACAGCGGAGACGAGCTTTGAAAGACGCCCAACAAGCGGAGATCGAACAAGGACAGAAGGAGAGGATAATTGCGCAACGGGCAGCAGGTGTGGAGAAAGATCTTCCTGAGCCAGTCGTAAAGGTTGTGACGCATAAGGGAGCGCGGTTCTATTGAGCACTGGGAGCTGAGGATTGTATAAACGTTGTTTCCGATACCCCCTATCCATCCTTTGGAAAAGCATTGCATAGTAGGAGTTTGTACAAAATGGATTAAGAAGGAGACTGCGCTTTTTGGCAACACCAGGGACATCACAAGCTTTGACGCTTTGGATATCTAATCAGACTGGCTTCCAAATGGTATCTCTGGTGATTGTCAAGATTAAGCATGGGGCTTTTTTTATATGCTTTTGAATGTTCAGAATAAGGCGCCACCATCCATATGATTTAGTGGAGGGGATGCCCTATGAACCCTAGAAATGAAGTTCATATCAACTTTGGATGCTTATACAGCGCAGCCACATATGCACCGCCATTAAAGATGATGTCATTACTTAGCCTCAGTACAACTGCAGCTTGTTGAAGCGACAACCCCCATCCGTGCTTATTGATCATCATTGACCTGTGCTTTGCAGACACGACCGACAACATCATGAGGAGCTGTGTCTCAGGCACTCACTGTCATTACTCGGGTAATTCGCTATGAGCAGCTATTTGCAGACCATCGCCTACTTCTTCAGGCTTCCGTTGCGCATCCAGTGGCGCACCTTTCTCGTACAGCTACCGCGCTACGTTCCACTCTCGATCCTGCATATCACGTCCCCCAAAGGTCCACAGCCCTTCATTATCGCTTTGCCTTCGCGCAAGGCCCACACCATACCCATATATGTGTTCGTTCCGCCTGCGCCAGTTGATCTAGGACACGATGACCATCCCGAAAACGAAGATGATGAATGGAAAGTGCCGGTGGTGCTGGATTTCCATGGAGGCGGTTTTATAATGGGTAGCCCCTTGGAGCAGGCTCCGTACTGTGCTATGATGAGCAGAGAGCTTGGAGCGGTTGTAATCAGCGTGTCGTACCGCATCGGACCTTTCAATCAATTCCCCTCCGCGATACACGACGGAGAAGACGTTCTCTCCGCCATCTTAGATACTGCGGGGGTTTCCAAGGGCGGGAAGGTGTTGAAGAAGGAGATACAGCGTTACTATTCCCTGATGCGAGAAGCTAGCAGTAGAAAGGGAGGCGGAACGTCGCATCTAAGCATGAAGTCCAAAATCACACTAGATCCCACACGCCTCTGCATCTCAGGTTTCTCTGCCGGCGGAAATCTTGCCCTGAATCTCGCCATTTCAGTTCCCGCTCTGACTCAGGATCTCTCCCATCCAGCTGCCCCTGTAGGCCCTACTGACTCCTCTGCCGGTCTTCTATCGCCCCCGGCTCTTCCAATGCCACGGACAGAAACGGTTCTGGATGATCCAACGAATCCATGGCCGTGTATACTGCCCCCGGTCGAGGCACAGCCTAGGCTTATACCGTTGCTTCTCTTCTATCCTTCGCTTGACGCTCGTCTACTTCCACATGAGCGGCCCTCTAAGCCGTTACCGAATGCTTTGCATGGCAATGAAGCGACACCTGGGGCGGACGGGAAACCAGCCAAACCGAAAGTACCGGGGCTCTTCAGTATCATGAGCCCCACATACCTGCCTAAAAGGTTACGGGCACATCCGCGAGCAAGTCCCGGTCTTTGCGATCCCTCACAAGACATCCAGAAAAACGCAGCCATATTCCTCGTCCTACCCGAGAAAGACACTCTAGCCGTTCAGAGCGATGTCTGGGTCAACAAAATGAACGAGCACGGTTGGACCGGACCCGTCAGATTCGGCGATGATAGAGATCACGACTTGAGACAGGAGGTCGAGCACGTGTCCAGAGTTCGGAATCTCGGTAATGGCGGGTTGGAGGTGTGGCATGCACCGGGCTGTAGGCATGGCTGGACCCAATTTCCGATACTCAGGAAGCATGAGAAGAGTGAGCGGGATTTGGTGTTTGCGCGGACGCTGGATTTTGTGAAGGAGAATTGGAAAGTGGTTTTGGGAAGGGATGCGGTTTGAGAAGGGTATTAGGCTAGACTAGGTTCTAGACCAAGTAGATAGTGTAAAAAACAGAGAGGAGGTGTAGACAGTAGAGTAGTAGGGGCTTCTTAAACTTCTTTAGATACCTTTCTTTCTTATAATAATAGCCTTTAATTCGTTATCCCCATAGCTCTCTCGGTATACCCATTTGGCTCAGCCTAAGTCCTGGGATATGTATATTTATGAAAATAGTTCTCACAATCACATGAGCTCCTAGCTAGGACTCCGTCTAGTGAAAAATACTCGCGCATATTCCTGTTTTTCTAAACTTCAAATGACATCCCTGAGGTCGTTTCCATACGCTGTCTCCCACTTATGCGCTTGCTGTAAATCTGAAATCCGGAAAGATGTCCATCGATCTTTGCAATGAGTAGGTTTATGAACAATAGAACAATAGAAGATGATAAAGAATCTTAAAATAGTATGACAGAAACGACGCTAAAGAACAGTCTGGGGTTTAAAAGTTTCATATTGCGCTGTTTTGACACCGTTCTGCAACGGAACATTTGAGGGGGGTGGCCTACTTCTGAAGATTTTATATTATTTTATGGGAGTGCGCGCGACGTGCCACCTCCAAAGTCCTAAATTCCCTTTTGACTTGATCTCACCTCTGAAGACAATACATTTCGGTTTTCAAGGTGTCTTCCATCAAGGAACTGGGTGGCGCTGGTGGTCACGAGTCCAGCCAATGCCGAATAACACGGGTGTTCGAGTTCGGACAGGTACAAACTTTCGTTCTTGTTAGCCTAAGTCAAATTAAAAGAGCTAGCCGTATGAGTGGTGTGCCTCTGGGGTTGAATGGATAAATGGTACTTGCAGTTTTTTTCCTTTCTCGGCGGAAAAAAAGGATTGGAGAGGTGTTTTATCTCATCATGTTTCGCAATCTTGGCGGCCTTTTGTTGGGTTTTGAAGTTGGTTTAGACCGGGGGAGAGCGGTTTGATAAGGGAGGTTCTAGGTGGGTGTGCTATTATATCTTTTGACTTTCTTTTTCAATAACATTTTCTGATACTCCATAAAAAGATCTTGTCTCACATCTTCTTACATGTTCTATAGTTTCGGTCAGATATCCACCAGTCCCAGCTGCGGTATAAATGAACTGTGAAGTGCATACTTTTGTCCCGGTGCTAGTTTTCAAGATCGGCTCACTATAAGGATGAAGGAAAGATCCAAGGAATTCATTTAGGGAGATTGTTAGTCCCACCATCTCAGCCCATTCAGCGAACTCGTCCTCATTTAGAACCTTCTTGCTGTCCATAACATCTACCCTACCACACCCCTCTCCATTGACAGCGTCAACTAGCTTAGTCAATGGCCTCCAGCGCCTCCCCACTCCTAACCGTTATCCCGCTCCCCTTCTTCAGTGCATTTTTTTCCAAAAAAAAAGAGGCGGTTCCAACCGTTCCACCAAGACCACAAAGCCGTCCCTAAACTTCTGCCTCCTTAGCGTCTCACTCCACGTCGGTCGTGGATACGGCAATCTACTCACCACATCCAAAACATCTCTCCGACACAGTGGTACTAACACTTGATCATACTCACATCCACCACTTGCTCCTACCCTCGCCAAAGCCGCAAAAAATAAAACCGTGTCTTTCCCCCACGGATTGCTTCCGGATATACTGTGGGTTATTATTGGCCTCCCAGAACCTTTTTGTGGGCGCCAGTAGTAGAAGGATGGTGCGTAACAATGCTTTGCTCATGAGTTTGATTGGGAAGAGAAGGGGAAGCGTGTATGGGAGTGGATGAAGGCTTCGATATGTTTGGTTGCTGCGCGGATGTGGGGACCGTGCTGGGGGAAGGCGTGGGTGAGGTGGTTGATTACGTCTTTGGTCCGGATTTCATCTTTCTGGGCATTGAATGTGGACAGTATGGCTTCGAAATAATCGATCTCTAAGTGGGATTGGAGTATGGGGCCGGGCTTTCCGCCAAAGTTGTCGTAGGGGTTGCCGATGGTAAGAACAGTTGTGAATTCAGTGTATAGTTGATCTGGGATGGGGATAATAATGAATGAAGCGAAGAAAGCAGGCAAACATATATGAAAAGGAGAATATATACCTATTGTCAAGTTCTGATACCACTTCTTATAATCATCACGGTAATTCCGATTCGACTCGTTAAATCTGGCCGTGTTGCCCCATAACACTTTGATAAAATCAAACATCTTTTTAGTAGGAGTGCTAGTTATAGCAGTGCAAAGGAGGAGGCGCCCCCTAATTGATAATTGTTATTCAATTCAACGTGCTACTTGGTTCCCAATCGGGTCTATGAGCACGTAATATCAATGTGTAGAGCAAAGTAAACCCGACATCAGAGGAGTCTCCCTCCAACGTCCAGAATCTTTGCCTTTTCCTCAACCTAAACCATTCTAATATAGTTATTATGAGTAATTTCACCAGCTACTAGTTGTTGTTCCCTATCTGCCAGTGCTGCCGCTCTGGCAACAGAGAGGTTATTATGACACGGCCTGGGTTAGTTGGAAGGGGGCCCAGTCCCCTGTATTCTCTTTTGCAATAGCCTTTGCAACTTGGAAGTGTTCCAGAATGTTTGTTTCTAGGAGCCATTGCACAGCTGCCCTTACTTTTCCCTTCTCCTTCAACATCTCCGGAAGCTCTGTAGTGCCTGTCTTTAAAAGAAGATTCGCACGGGCGCCCCCTAATTTGGACTAGAAAATTTATATATCCAACTGGAGGAATTTTGTAAGAAGTAGAGTGATAAAGTATAGGCATATCATAAGCTCGATATGATGGTTTGGAAGGTTGACGAGGCTGAGCAAGATGTATGTTCAGCACTCCTATCATATTGTGGTACTAGGCAGGCCTTCTTATAAGAAAATAAAAGTCTATAATCCAGACATTGATCTATTTCAATGGATTTTGGATTTTGGTTCTTTATGAGTGTTTAGTTTGCAGTCAACAAAGATTTTAATAACGA
Organism: Delitschia confertaspora ATCC 74209; assembly: GCA_010093945.1. NCBI lineage: Eukaryota > Fungi > Ascomycota > Dothideomycetes > Pleosporales > Delitschiaceae > Delitschia > Delitschia confertaspora. The sequence continues at coordinate 76,264 of ML993848.1, forward strand.
GAATGGTGAGGTGAATACTATATTGAAGCAGGGGCTACTATATAATTGACCTTCGGCAAGTCCAGGCAAGCCACTTAATGAATAGGGCGTCATTACCACACTCTTAAACTGGCCATCAACCTCTGACATTTATCTTCCATCATTCAACCTTCACCCCGAGAATAAGCCTGGCCTTTCGCTATTCCGCGATATCATTCCCAGCAATTTCTTTTATACATCCATCCTTCTTCCTGTTTCAACCCTAAGAGGTCGCTGATGCCGGCGATACCCCTTTGACATTTTCCGGTTCACCGCTTTACATGCGTGCGTTGTCACATTAACACACAGCTTGCAGCTATGGGTCTGCTCCTGGGCCTAGGTATATTTTAGACTTAAGTCTCGCGTGGAGTTTTATACGACGCCACGATTAAAAAGCTTTGAGTTGTGCCGTATTACGCGCCCATGTTGCCCATGTACCTTCCCATCTTCTATGGATTTCAACTATGAAAACAAAGTTAATGAGATGCGTTAAAATATACAATTTTTCAGACTCTACACAACCTAAGAGGGCTCTATGTAGTGAGAACGCCGATAAGATCTGTGACAAGACAAATAAGCGCCGAGAAAGAAGTGATGGTTCCCTTATCTGGACCGATTCCTCACTGTGCCACATGAGCCCCCTTTTAACAGTCGTCAATTTATGCATGGATCTGCATTGCTACATTTTGAGGCGTAGACAAACAAAAGCCTTTCCAATTTTCTTTGCATACTTCCAATTCTCTTCGGTGCATTCACTCTGTTTCAATCCCCGCCAGTATGACAGTACTACTTTCCCTTCTGTTTACTTTGCAATATGTAACCATTGTCCTCTCTGTTACTTTGACCCCTTTGGCCCCGATAATAACACCACCTCCTGTTCCTCCCGGCGACACTTTTGATGAGACTGTCGGGTGGTATTTCCAAGAAGGGACATGTAAGATACAGAGTGCTCTTCTACCTCATTTCAATAAAAACAGTCCTTAAATACTTAATCTCTTGAAATGCAGATTTTGCCGCTTCATGCGGCTCCTCGGGCGAGGGATGGATATTCTCCACTAAAGGCTACTACGCGGAATGTTGCCCACATGACGAGGACTGTACATGGAGCACACGCTGCTCAGGAAACACGGTATATTGGACAGCAGGGTCCACCACAGGTTCAACTACATGGTCGGTCACGTCCACGAAGACACATCAGAAGTCCGGGCTAATAAAGATACATCAGCGGTTCCGATGCTTGCAACTCGGACACAATTTACGGCCATAGTACGAGTGACTCCAATCGGGCGTATTGGATTGGTTGCGTTGGCCGTGCAGAACAAGAGTTTTACCGGCAACTACCTATCCTTCAATCATCAGCAATGGCTACGCCATCGGTCCAAGGTACCGGAACTACGTCTTTACCTTTGGCCCCGTTGTCTTCACCAACTTCGTCAATCTCGTGGCCTACTCAAGAAAGCAGCACCTCAGTCTCAAGTCTCGCAGCAACGCAAGCCTCGAACCAGGGCACAGGCACGCCCGATTCAAAACCAAAGAAACACAAAACAAGAAACGCATGGATTTCAGGTGTCGTAATAGGTGCCGTCGCACTACTCGCCATTATTGCTCTTGCATTCCACCTAATCCGGACCCGTAACCGCAACAACAAAAACCTGGGGCAAATCCCATACCAAGCCGCGCCAACAACCTCACATATATACGGTCAGCCACCACAGGTATATCCAAATAGTCCTTCCATTATGGCCACAGTACCCACCGAATTACCAAATGGATATGGAGACATTTCACCGTATCCGGGGTATAAAGGCGGTTTTGCGATGATGGGGACAGTACTGGCCCCTGGGCAGGGCGAGCAGAGGCCGAGTCAGGATATGAATGGTCGGACTACGTGGGTGAGTCAAGATGGAACGGTAGCGAGTAGTGAGCCAGGACAGACGGAGATTTCGCACACCACTCAGAGCATATCAGAGTTGCCGGAACTCGTGAGCACCCCAGGGCAGTCGGGGGCGCGAGGACGAAAGTAGATGAAGGACGCGGCTATTTCCCGCTCAAGTTTTAGCTTCTGGACCTCGCATCCGATCATAGCTCGCCCTCTTAAATTATAATTTAAACCTTGCCGTTTTCATTCAGAATTAGCGGAAAAGGGGATAAGGAATTTTTTTTTGGGGGGGGGGTGTTCGATGACTAAACATTCTAATTCTGCTATATATCAAGCATCGCAGACACGTAATCTAACTATTTCTCTATAGGTTTTACAGAAACAATATTTTTGTAGATGTTCACTTCACGCCAAGATTTGAAATCTAGATGATTTCATAAGTTGCTCAAATGCCCGCTTTGAACACGCAACGATAAATCCCAATTACCTTACATAAACCGCTCCCTTCGAACTCCGAAAGAGTGGAATATGCGGAGTCGATTTTGGAGATGTTAGCCATAAAATACAGCGTATGGAAACCCAAAGTACAACCAGAGTCACGTCTAGCGGCTTCACCTCCACTCTTCGAGATCACTAGCACTTTCAGGTAATATGCTAGTGCTAAAGTGAAAGAGTTACTTTTCAGTTTGCTTTAATGAATGAAACGTGTCTGTTCTTCAAGCTGACCCGCAGATTTATGGTGCTGCTGCATTGGGACCCGTCTTTGGAGACAACCTGGAATGGCTTCTCTGTGATTATCAATACGGCTACGACCAATAGGGCTGGGAGTGATATGGTAATGGTATTCCGACGGCAATTCTGGCTTCGTACAGACATGTAGTCTGCTTAAGGTGAAATCACTTCTTGCTAGTCCAACGCCATATCTCAAGGTGTTCCAGTTACGCAACCACCTCAGGTTCATAGACGGTGGACCACCTGCGCAGTACCGCTTGATACATCGAGCCCAATAATTTCGTCGGGTTAGAAAGGAGTTTTCTCTATCAGAGCTGTCTTCGCCCATGATTAAATAGTCCTGTTGGTTCCAGGACAGCTCGAGGAAACCGCCGACGATTCTTCGTGTGCCCTGCTGGAGTCCTAGAAATATTCCGACGCGCGTGTAAACGCCTTCGGTTTTGGAAACAGACTGCTTCCGACTCTCTAGGGCCGGTTCCTGATTTTGTGGAGTTTTATATGACCCTTGGAATGAAAGGATCTTTATGTGCAAAAGCTGTAATGTTTCCAATATTAAACGTAGGGTTATTGGTCCGTTTTTGACGGGCAGTAATTCCAACGAGGGATCGGACTCGGTGTTTTTTCTTGCGGCGGTTGAGCTGGTCCGTCACTGAAATTGGAACTCCCATTTGAACCGCTATTGGAGACACTATCAGAGATACCACCGTTTTGTAACGCATCCTTGAATGCCAGGTAAGAATTCTCTAAAGATACAACTGCAAGCCGATTTTGATCCCTTTTCAGGAGAGGTGTAAGTCCCATCTCAAGCCAGAAGTGGTAGCTCAAGGGAATGGCTTCTTTGTAAGAACTTGTTCAAGCACAAAAATGGTTTGACCGTCGTACAGCAGCGTGCGTTCGAAAGTAAATTCGCCTTCCGAAAAACAGCAGCCTTGATAAAACGGAAAGAGACTGTGAAGCTTCTAATCGTTGTCCGCAAGGACACTTCGTGAACCTCCGTATTTTCACTGCCCGACATCTCGGACCTGAAGGCGTTCAGTGGCCCCAACTAGAGCGATGATAGCAAGAATAACGGTTACCTAAGTGCCGATGGTGAGCTAAAGGTTTACTACATCTGCCATGTCAGTGACCTGGTTTGTGAGGTCTTTGGCACGTTTTATTGTCTGCGCTGCGCTAGGTCTACTGGGGAGGCTAAATTTTGAATGATGGAGTAGAGTATTGCGAAGACTGCTAAATCTAAAAGAGTGCATATAAAACTTGGATAGGACTCTATTTGATGCGCAAACCATGAGAGCTAGGAAAGGAACATATAACCTAATGAATGTAATATAGTTAGAAGTCCTAAATCACACCATCTTAGCTGAGCTTCTTCAACAGCCTCATATGCACAACCCCACACCCAAGCTGCAAGTGAATCACTTTAGTCTTCAGCCGGAGATATATGATCTAAAATTAGTGAGCCTGATTATACTACTTACAGCAAGTTGACACGAGTCAAATCGCGATTTGTTTTAAGCAAAGTAACCTTGCGTTGATAAAGAGGGACGAAAGAGCTTTGGCACTTTGGAAGGTGACTTTGGCTTAGTCAGCCTCCTGCACGTATGCCAAGGAGTTAGTGCAACGTTGGATGCTTCAGAGAAGAGGGGCATTTGTGTTAGAATTACTTTCACTCTTCTTAGATCCCCGCATATCAAGGCTGGTTTAGATAGAACTTCGTTGGCCTTTTGGACGTTTGGTTGTGCTGGCCACTTCCTTCCCAGCTGGTCCAGTACATGCATCGTATGTTCGCGAAGCCTACCATGCTTAAACGTGGAACCATTTCACCAAACATTTGTTAGAGTAACTACAAGATGTATTATCTTTTCCGCTTAAATCTATAAGCCTTTATATAAGCATTACTGCCGATTTTAGCGGCAGTGACGCTCTTTTCATGGCATCAAGCATAGAGATTTAGAGGTAGAAAATCCTGCCGAAGGACCAAAAAATTACAACTCTTCCGCCCTCCATTTAGCGGCTGAGAATAGGATACAGAAACGGTTAAACTACTCCTCGACCAAGGTGCTTCCAACTACATGAAGGATGAGCACAACAGACTGCACTGCACTTAGCAGCATTACGAAGCCACGAAACATGGACAGGCTCCTTCTAGACCGGCCTGTTACTTTAATGAAGAAAGGGGATTACCACTAGAGGGCTCTTCAACAACGTAAAGAGCTTATCTTCAAATGCGGAGTAACTTTCATATCCGCCAAGGATAAATACACCCGCACTGCGCTCCACCTAACAGCATGACAAGCCCACACAGAGCTAGTCGGACTGCTTCTAGGTCGGGGAATCACTGTTGTGTCAAAGACAAGTTCAAATTGATTGCATTCTACTATGCAGCATCAGCGGGCAGTGAGGAAGTAGCCAGACTGCTTCTCGACCGAGGAGCTTACGCGGAAATTAAGGATGGGGCACCAACTGTACTCCACTCCGCACCAGTAAACGGCCACGCAAAGATCGTTAAACTGGTGCTTGACCAAAATGTTCCTATCAATCCTAGAGATCAGAAATATTGGATACTACTGCACTTCGCCGCACCAAATGGTCATGTAGGCATCACTAAGGTGCTACTTGATGGAGGCGTCCCTATTGAAGCTAAGATTCAGGAAAGGGGACATTAGGGCCGAACACTGCTTCACTTCGCTGCACAATAAGTCACGGGAAAGTCGTTAAATTCCTTCTTTCCCGAGGAGCGGATATTGAGACAAGAAGCAGACATGGCTGGACTGCGCTTCATATCGCAGCGAATTACTGGGAATCAGAAGTGATGGGAAAACTGTGCTTTATACTGCTACAGGCCGTGGAAAGCAAGACATGTTCGAATTGATATTAAATACCAATGCCACAAACGGGAAAAATTAATGCCGACCGGACTGCTTTGGGTGGATCACCTCGTTAACTTGAACGCAAAGGAGGGGACGCAAAACAGAATAAGAGTTATATAAGCCCTGGTGATTACAAGGGTAGAGAAAGACAAGGGCTGAAGGTTTCAATACGGTCGCGCTAAGAATTTTGCGAAAGATGCTACGCAATTTTCGTAGTTGTCCTATAACAAGGACTTGCAGTAAGCAGATCGCCAGGTATTAAAACAAGCACCACATTTGACCTTCTGAAACAATCAATTTTCCGTCAAGTGTGTTATGTGCTGTGGACGTCCTTCGTGCTACCTTAACACATTATACCCAGGGCTAGCGAGACACAAGGTTAAACTATTATACTCTGTACGCTGCTGTTGCTCATGGAGTCTGAATCTACACCAACTCTCGTGGTTTTGCAGGGAAAAAAAAGTTTAGACTATGCGTCATACTTCATAACCAACATTCTGAATGGTACAATTCCGTAGTATTATACCACTTCGGCCCCCCTCAAAGTTCTTACCATCCTCATCTCACCCAAACCCATCCCCAACAACCCTTATCTCCCCTGAACTCTCATTCCCTTAATAACTAATAACTCCTTCCCCGAATCATCACCTTCTTATTCGAGCACGTAGCGCTCCCGGCGGTAACAGTCGTCCCACCAGCGTAAACCGGCGGCCCAGGGACGACATAATTGGAGACGGCAGCATGGATATTGATCTTAATTCCGGGATCTGAGGATTTATAGGCGCCAGGAAATTTGACAGTGGCAGGGGTGGCGTTACCACCGCCAGTGACGGTGAGTTGGTCTGGGAGGAGTCAGCATACATTTTGCTCCAATTAATACCATCACGAATCCATCCAACGCCAACCAAACATTACGAAAACAAACCATAAAAAAACCACTTACAGCAGCTCATATACAACTGCGCTCCGCCGCTCTGCCCCGCCGTATGTAGTGCCACAACCTCCGCCCTCAGTAGATAATCGCCAGCCTGAATATCACTAGGGATTTTCACATCCATCTTCCCACAGCACTTATTCAGATCCTTGACGCCCCAATTGTCATTATCACCAACACTTCCAGAGGAAGCACCGCTAGCTTTTGACCATCCATTTTCAAATATCTTAAACCAACCCGATGAACCGTCGGCTGTCGAAGCGTCTGATACCTTGGACATGTAGACAATGACAGGACCGTAGTGCGCGCCGCCTATAGCTTCGTTTTTGCAGTTTCTATCACCCGGTTGCTATTGTTACATAAGCAGGTAGACCTCCTATTGTTCCACAGTAAAGGAAGACAGACCTGATGCATCTCCACCGTCACTGTTTGACCCGCTGCGACAGCGCATTTGCCCGATACTCCTTTGGTTCCGGAGTTGCAGCGCATGGCGTTGGAGTTGAGGTCTGTGACGGGGCTGTTGGAGGAGGGCATGCGGATGCAGGTGTTGGAGTGCTTGGGCTGTTAGGGTGGTGGAATGGGAATGGGGATGGAGAGGAAGGGAGGAGGCTTATCTTGTCGGCGCCGTTGACCCATAGATCTTGCCATATGGCGTGGGCGGCGGCTTGCTGGATGGCAGCCAGTGCGAGGAGGAGGGACTTCATGACGATTGAAGGATATCAAGACAGGCTGGAGGTGGAAGGAGAAGAAGGGAAGTCGCGGTAAGCATTTGGAGTCATATATACCCTGATGAACTGCAGTTTATCTCGTCATGTGCTCGGAAGTCAAATTATAGATGATATAGATGATATAGATTGATATGCGTATGAATTATTAGAACTAGAAAAGGCGCCCTGATCTCTGTATCGCTGCCTAGGCCATGTAACAGACACAGAATAAGACGAGAGTGTACCAATCTTATGCCTTACTGAAATTACGGAAAGCAGAAATCTGACGTTGAATTATTAAATTTCATGAGGTGGGCCAAAAGAGAGAGTGAACCTGATGATCTCATCCAAATGAGGCAATCTATCCGGGAAAACGAGACCATGACTGTGTCCAGTCAGGGCTCAGAATGAGATGAAAAAGCGAATGAGGGATCCATATAGACTTTCCAATGCTCTAGATAGTAGTATGCATTGCAGGCCGTATCATTGCGGAGGTTACACTGTGGGGTGCAGACACGAGCCGGACACGGCAGTTGATCGCTTCCAGTGCGTCATGAACCAGTAGTAGAGTATTCAGAGAAGTGGTGATACGTTAAGGGAAAATGGAATGCACGAATAATAATAAACCAAAAGACATTTAAATGGGTTTTTCTTGGGGGGGGGGGGGGGGGGCAGGAAACGCAGTAAGATATAAAGTATAATAGCGTAACTTTAGGCCTCCCATAGCCCTAAGCATGGAATTCTACGGTAGCACGACCGATCATTCATGTCCACAGCAGCCGACACTTTTCTAGGAGATTTCCTATTTAGGACGGTTTAGTAACGTCGTGCTCATTTTTACACCGGACATGCTCCATACCGCATGTCCCAGAGAAGGTGAGTGGACTTCATCAGGAGTAAGAATGGACTTCCTTAGATAGTAAAACCTGCAGTAACGCAGCATAACCTTAGAAAAGGCGAGAGTAGCGCAATATGTCTAATAGAGCTCTTAAAAGGACAATTTTGCTCTGGATGAGTTCCACACTGCAGCCCCTAACTTTTATGAGTCAGCGTTCCGCAAGTGTATTTGAATGTAAGGCTGGCAGTTTAGCTCACTACTACATCAGCCGTTACTCTATGACAGCCCTCGCTGCTACTTCCGGAAGCTTCGGGTTGTCGGACGACTTGGCCACAGCTACTAGGACCCCCACATATACGCCTGACATTGCTGCCCTTCCTGCGAGTTCAAAGCTGTCACTTCGTAGCTCCACCGCTGATGCGCTACCGGTACTGGCAGCCAGGTTACCGTGGCCATTTCAGTCCATTGGCGTTGCTGAAATTGTTGCAAGAGTGTCTTGTGGTGGATGATATTATTGATGGCGACTTTTTGATGTTCTTTGTGTAAAGTAAAGTACTGCCATAAGTATCTCCCGAAGATCGCTCTACTTTTTGTTTATCGCCTGGAGGGAGCGATTGTAACCAAAGAGCTATAGATTAACTGTAAGGGTGCTAAGAAAGAGCTACGGCTGATTGATAGGAGCAAGTTGATGCCAAATAGGCTGTAAGGTACGATAGAAACTGGCTGAGTGGCTAGGAACCATCAAATGCTCGATCATGGTGACCTGGTCGTGTTAAAGGAGGTTGATCCGGCTGGTGAAGTCATTCAAAGCCCAGGCGTTTACGTAGTGTGAGGATTTTGAAAGCTGGTAGCCTAGCCTCGCCGTATATTTGTCGGCAGGCGATCAGAACCGCAAGGGTCCATGATAAAGGAACGACATCGGTTGAGGCCATTGGGGAAGAGATAATTGTAAATTTTGAGGCGCAGCTCTAGCGGTTAGGACAGGAGAAGGCAGTTTTCTTGCCGCCTATATTCCCAATGCTGGGAAACAACGTAACGACCTAGGGACAGGGAAGGTGGAAATCAAACGTGCATGGTGGTTAGAATGAAATTAGATGGAACAGAACGAAGTATGGCAGAGGGCTGAAACTAAAATCTTCTGCAAGGCCTTAATATCTTTGCATGGCGACTGCGAGAGAGGGCGCATAAGCTGCCTTGGGAAGCTCTTGCACCCGCCATAAGGAAATATACAGTAGCCATAGGGACAGACTACTGCTACAGCAAATAAAGCTAGGAAATATCAGAGTCCACCAGCGACCAGATTCACGAAAGATTAAATGTGGCTCAGCAACAAGTCCGTTGTGAGTGGTGATAGTGGTGGTGATGGGGCTTGGTGGGCTGTTGCTATGGCGGTTTGCACAAGGCTAAGGCGGTGAGGGGCTCTCGACCCTTCGATTGGCCACGCGCAAACTTCGCCGGAATTCTACCGTGTGTGTCTAGAAGATTCCTTGACCACTGCGGGCAACTATATATCACCCCAACCACATTTCACTTCTTCTTTCTTCCTCCACTTCTCTGCAATTGTTCATTCTACATCTCTCGCGCTTGGACGACTTTCCTCTCTGACTTGTCTTCTCTCGATACCCCTTTCTTGAGGCAACGTCTTAACTCCTTCCGCTAAACTGTAAGTTCTTCCGGTCAAGAGCTACCTGCATCAGCCTTCTCGATCAAGAGAGCAAATCCCCAGCACCAAAGTTTTTCCTTAGTGGCGACTCCTATATCCCACACTTCCATTCACGCATTCGTTCACTCTGATTGCAAATAAGAGCTAACAATCATTCAACCAGTCCGCCTTCCTCGTCTCCTACCTTACATCACACATCATGTCTACCGAGACCTTTGAGTTCCAGGCTGAGATCTCTCAGCTTCTCGGCCTGATCATCAACACTGTCTATTCCAACAAGGAGATCTTCCTACGGGAACTGATCTCCAACGCCTCCGATGCCCTCGACAAGATCCGGTATGAGTCGCTGTCAGACCCCAGCAAGCTCGACTCCGGCAAGGATCTTCGCATCGATATCATTCCTAACAAGGAGGCAAAGACTCTTACCATCCAGGATACTGGTATTGGTATGACCAAGGCTGTAAGTTTCAACCAGGATTTGTGTTCTTACCGGCGATTGCTCACATTTCATTAGGATCTCGTCAACAACCTTGGCACAATCGCCCGCTCCGGAACCAAGCAGTTCATGGAGGCCCTTACCGCCGGTGCTGATATCTCCATGATTGGTCAGTTCGGTGTTGGTTTCTACTCTGCCTACCTCGTTGCCGACCGGGTGACCGTCACCTCCAAGAACAACGATGATGAGCAGTACACCTGGGAGTCTAGCGCAGGTGGTACCTTCAAGATCCACCAGGATACCGAGGGCGAGCAGATCGGCCGTGGTACCAAGATAGTCCTTCACCTCAAGGAGGAGCAGCTCGACTACCTCAACGAGAGCAAGATCAAGGAGGTTGTCAAGAAGCACTCCGAGTTCATCTCTTACCCCATCTACCTTCACGTCCTGAAGGAGACCGAGAAGGAAGTTGAGGAGGAGGAGACCGAGGAGAAGACCGAGGACGACGAGAAGAAGCCCAAGGTTGAGGAGGTCGACGACGAGGAGGAAGAGAAGAAGAAAAAGACCAAGACCATCAAGGAGACCAAGATGGAGGAGGAGGAGCTCAACAAGACCAAGCCCATCTGGACTCGTAACCCCCAGGACATCACCCAGGAGGAGTATGCCTCTTTCTACAAGTCCTTGTCCAATGACTGGGAAGACCACCTTGCTGTCAAGCACTTCTCCGTTGAGGGTCAGCTCGAGTTCCGTGCCATCCTGTTCGTTCCCAAGCGTGCTCCCTTCGATCTCTTCGAGACCAAGAAGACCAAGAACAACATCAAGCTTTATGTCCGCCGTGTCTTCATTACTGATGACGCCACCGATCTCATTCCTGAGTGGTTGAGCTTCGTCAAGGGTGTTGTCGATTCGGAAGATCTTCCCCTCAACTTGTCTCGTGAGACTCTCCAGCAGAACAAGATCATGAAGGTCATCCGCAAGAACATCGTCAAGAAGACCCTCGAGCTCTTCAATGAGATCGCTGAGGACCGTGAGCAGTTTGACAAGTTCTACTCTGCCTTCAGCAAGAACATCAAGCTCGGTATCCACGAGGACTCCCAGAACCGCCAGGCTCTTGCCAAGCTCCTCCGCTTCAACTCCACCAAGTCTGGTGATGAGGCCACTTCCCTCAGCGACTACATCACTCGCATGCCCGAGCACCAGAAGCAGATGTACTACATCACCGGCGAGTCTCTCAAGGCTGTGCAGAAGTCTCCTTTCCTTGATGCCCTCAAGGAGAAGAACTTCGAAGTGTTGTTCCTCGTTGACCCCATTGATGAGTATGCCATGACTCAGCTCAAGGAATTCGAAGGCAAGAAGTTGGTTGATATTACCAAGGACTTCGAGCTCGAGGAGACCGAGGAGGAGAAGAAGCAGCGTGAGGCTGAGGAGAAGGAGTTCGAGGGTCTTGCCAAGAGCCTAAAGAACGTCCTTGGCGACCGTGTCGAGAAAGTCGTCGTCAGCCATAAGCTCACCGGCTCTCCATGCGCCATCCGTACCGGCCAGTTCGGTTGGTCTGCCAACATGGAGCGCATCATGAAGGCCCAGGCTCTCCGTGACACCTCCATGAGCTCATACATGTCTTCCAAGAAGACCTTCGAGATCTCGCCCAAGTCCCCTATCATCAAGGAGCTCAAGCGCAAGGTTGAGGCCGATGGTGAGGAAGACCGCACCGTCAAGTCCATCACTCTCCTTCTCTTCGAGACCTCTCTGTTGGTCTCTGGCTTCACCATTGACGAGCCCGTCCAGTATGCTGAGCGCATCCACAAGCTTGTCTCTCTCGGTCTGAACGTCGATGAGGAGGTCGAGACCGCTGAGGAGGCCAAGGCTGAGGAGGCTGCTCCCGCAGAGGCAACTGGCGAGAGCGCAATGGAGGAGGTTGACTAAGCACGTTAATTGGCGTAGAAGTTGGTTTGCGGCTTTGATTCCCCTTCTCTTTTCATGTGTCATGCCTTTTCTTTATTTCTTTATACTTCATGCGACACGGTATCTATGATGGGTGCATCTTATCGCTCTAGATTCAAAAAGGCGTCTCACAGAGTGGCTAGGGGATCGGATGGGTATCTGCATAATCTGCTCTTAGGAGTTTCTGGTTAGCTGAGCTTTTCAGTGCCAGATTGAATAATAAAAGAATTTCATAAAGCTTGTCTTCGTGTTTGTTTTGTGATGATCTGAATGCTCGTTCTAACATCAGATAAGAATACTTACATATCCCTTCTGCTTTTGCGGGTTTATTTGATGTACTGGTCCGTTGTAATAGTCCTTTCTACTGTACGAGCTAGTCAGCATAATTCCTGAAGAGACACAGGGTGCGTAGTGAGGTTGAAAAGGTTAATCAGTAGGTGGAACTACGGGTGTTTAAACTTGTGAAGCATGTGAGGTCCATTGGAGGAAGTTCGACGTGATTTCGTTTGAAACTACGCACAGGCCACATGGTCCGCCTAAAGGGGATCGACACATGCGACAAACCTCGGTGCTTCTTAATTCCACTTCACTTCATGACCGTTTTGGCACTCAGTCGTCTCAGTGCTGTTTCGGATACCAGGAATCCCAAGTAGCATCCGCTACGACTTGAAAGCCATGTACTGGCAGGCTCAGGAGTAAGAACCAGCAATCGCCCTTTGCTCGCCTTGTTGACAAACTCCTCGTAGGATCCGAAGGGCTCTCGATAGAGGTAATTCCCAATTTCATTTTGGTCTCTCATTAGGGTATTATCTAAACGTATCCATCCTCTACTTTTGCTTCAGAAGGGATATCCCTATTTCGCTGCTTCCTGCGTTCACACTAGTCTGCATTCCAGTCTTTGCCATTCCATTCATCATATTGTACCGTCCGAAGTCCCGTCGATGCTTGAACTGAATCGGTTGTACTCCACACGCACCCATTACTCCATGATTCATTGGCAGCTCGACTCCTGATCCCAACGGTCCATTCCTCGGATCCTCGCTGGTCTTCCATCGGTCTCCCAAAAACCTTCCGAGCCATGCGGGTGTATCCATGCCAATGGGCTCAATCAACGATGCTGTCTATAGCCATACGCGTGGATGGCGTGGTAGGTGTAGAGGGCGATTTTGCCACGATCTTCTTAATTACAGACTGAGGGGTAGGCTGTACAGAAGGCACTCCAGACAGTACTCCAGAGGACGTATCCCCCGCTGCAGTCTGCGGTCCCTCACTTCTCCCCTCCCCAATGACCTCTTCCACCTCTCTCAACCAATCCCTCTTCAGAACCTCCATCGGAGGATCCAAGTCTCCCGGCTTCCCACCCCTTCTCGCCTCCGCCGCGCTCATCTTCCTCTCCCCGCGCTTATGCGGGTGGAAATGCATGCGCCGCAAATGGCTTGCGGCGTTGTAGCACTCATTGTACCTCTTCCCCGTCTGACACGCTTTGCAGTTCGCGAGAAAAGATTTGTCTGGGGAAGTGTCGATTGTTACCCAGACTTTGCGCGTGCGCCGGTGCACGCGGTTGGTATGCCGACGGAGCTCGTGCTCGGAGCGGAAGCCGTCGGGGTAGTCATTGCAGGTTGGACATTTTAGGCGGAGGACTTTCCGGGTTTGAAGCTTTGCTCCTGGGCTATGAAAGGTAGGTGATGTGGCAGGAGTGTCTGGTTTTGGAGCATGGAGAAAGGTTTCTTTACTGGTGGGAGTGGGTGGTATACTGGGACCAATAGTCTGGGTGGCGGCGGATGTGCTAGCGGGTGGTCCCTGGTCCATTTTTGTCTTGGACCTGGTTGATGCTATACAGTGTGAATGCGGAGGAAGAGTTCCTAGCGATATGTGGCAGGATTGCTTTCAGCCTCCCCCCCCCAGAGTTGAATTGGATGAGGATTTTACTCTTCGCGGCGCCCAGGCAGACTCGACGATGCTCAGAAACGGGAAAATCGACGAATTAAACAAGCTGGAGTATGGACAGTAATTTGTGACTTGAAATGAAACTACGCAGAATATTGCAAACAAGCTGAGGAATTGAAGAAGAACAGAATACCTTTCTGCCTGGCATCCCGATTTTGCTGGGGGGTCACCGCGGTCCGCACTTTGAAGTGAGAGTGGAGACGAGGCTGTGTTCAGCCCCGTCAGCCTCGCATCTGAGTGGATAATCGAACGCCTGTATCGACCAATTAGAAGGTGTGACTAGGACACCTAAGCATGCTTGGTCATGATCGGTTTTACTATTTCGAGACGTCAACCCTCGTCGACTTGACAGAGACAATATGATTGTTATTGATTATTACCTCGGATTATAGTACTGGTTGCCGGGGGTTCCCGCTATTTTTTCCTTCTCAAACTCAGTTCTTTTGATTCAGAGAAAGGCAGTAGCTATTATCCAGCTTCGATCATCTTCTCTTTTCGTAAAAGCCTGCCCAGCTTCAGCCTCACAATCGGAAACAACCACCTCGTAGCTAAAGTTCAGCTGAGCTGGAGCTGAAACTCGGGAAAAACTTCCCATTTGTGACTTTCTCACCAACCAGCGTTAGGTTGGACAGGCAAGGTGCTGAGGATCCCGGGCATCGGACGAGCACCTTTTGCTTTTCTAGTAGGAGACTAGCCGATGTGTTCCGATGCTGTTCACCCCATCTGAGGCATCGGGCTGATGGAATCATGAGTGAGATGTGAGAAACTAGAATACCAGGGTTGGTTCTTATCAATTTCTCCTGGGAACTATAGAACTTGAACACGAAAATACCCCCTCGTGGCGCGAAAACAGGACCTATGATCCTCTCTGATTGAGAGGTCCAGGAGAAGGGCTATACCGCCTTTTTCAAATCATAAGCCTTGGCCCGAAATACATAATACGCGTCAATTGAGATGTAAGACCGGCTTTAGTACTCCCCCCCCCCCCAGGCTGACGCCCCACTATATTACAGCCAGCCCTGTCTCTACGTGGATTTTCGTTACAGACATGTGGTTGTGCGCTGTGGAATATTGGATAAATGTGAACGAGTTTCTTCTGGTGGACTTTATGGAATGGAGCGGCGTTTGATCTTGGGAGGCGGACCGATATACGACTTTATCGACCACATTGTTTGCACCTAGTTGGGTAGAGAGTATACCTAAAGAAACAACTACTTTTCACTGGTTCGCTCACAGTTTCCCTTTTCGATCATCGATACTGTCGGAGGTAGCCTTCTAGTTCTCTCCAGTATCCAGAGTGATCTCAGCATGTCACGTGCTTTGTATGCAGAGGCCCGCCAACACATATCTTGGCACTGCACACAAACTAGATAGATTCACTCTCTTAGAAAGAATAAATCATCTATCCATCCGATCATTTGATTGTCAGATACCTAGAGGTAAGCAAGTATTGCTTATTTTCGAAGATCGGCTCCTGGGCTGTCATCCACACCGCAAGGCTGACACGTTTATGCTCATTAGGGATTTCTCTCCTGGAACCTTGGGTTTGCCTTGATTCGGTTTCTAAAACCTGACTTTATGAATGCGGTTGCAGTATGTCTAACATGCAGCTCCGAGAAATTCTAGCTTAAAAACCCACATATTATGAAAGTGAACCATTTGACCAGATTCTGCAGAGGCAATCAGGGCAATAGATATATGAACCCAACCTACATGTCATAGTTCAGCTCTCGCCTGATTCGGCACCAGCCATCGCTTTGGGGCATATATGGTTATGATCGCCATCACATTCCACATCTCCAAGTCAGTATTAAGCAAATCTCCACAGGTATATTTCAGTCTAGAAATCGGTGTATATGTATGCATTATGGATGGAAATAGGTAAGTGTCTTCCGATCGCTCTTTATTACCTGCATATCGTCTTGCATCTCTCAAGAAGATGTTCAACAATTTCTTAGCTTTCTCCTCAACAAGACCATACCAGTTGACTTACTCGATCTCTCTCATTTGATTTTTATCTTCACGTCTGATTTCTCGGTGAATTTTTGTGGTCGGTTACCCTCGCCCCTGAGCTTCCCTCTAATAACCACACTGAGACGCCCTCGCAAGTCACGGGAAGGTGAAAGACACTTTCCCACTGCCCCGGTGACGTCCGCACGAACAGAACACTATATACACGAATGTAAAATCCTCAGCTCGGCCTCCCCAATACTTCCTGTTCCATCACTCCAATTTCCTTGAACAACACCTAACCTACCTTCGAAGACCAACTCCACCCCTGATCCTCAAGATGCGTATCTCGATCCTCATACCCACCACCACCCTCCTCCTCGGAGCCGCCACCGCTCTCACCAAGGGAGACACCCCCAACTTCCCCGACTGGCACCCTGCCCCCAGTAAATCCGTCCGCGGCCCCTGCCCCGGCCTCAACACGCTCGCTAATCACGGCTTCATTCCCCACGATGGGAAGAACATCACCATCTTCAACCTGACCAGCGCCCTAATCAGCGTCTATAACATCGCGCAGCCCCTCGCCGACGAGCTCGCCGGCGGAGCTCTGAAGGTTTCTCACGACCCCGGCGCCGGCGTCTTCGACCTCTCCGATCTAAACAAGCACAACATTATTGAGCATGATGGCTCGCTCACGCGCGAGGACTATAATGTTGCCAATGGGGATGTGCATACGTTCCATCCCCGATTATTTAGGCAGTTCTTGGGGTATCTCGGGGACAGTGGATGCGTGGATCTTCTTGCCGTGGCGAGGGCTAGGTGGGGGCGGATTCAGAAGGAAAAAGAGCGGGATTCCAAGTTTGTGTTTGGGGCACAGCAGCGGTATTTTTCGCTGAGTGAGAGTGCGAGTTATTGGATGTTGTTGAAGGATCCGAAGACGGGGAAAGTTCCGCTGGAATGGGTTAAGATTTTTTTCGGTAAATTAGGCTTTTTCATTTTCTTTTTTCAACTTGAAATTCCTAATGGACTGTTTTGGAGTGGGCTAACGTACGTTATAGAACAGGAACGTCTCCCGTTCGAGAAAGGATGGCTGCCTCCCAATCCCGCGGTTACAAAGGAGACGTTAGCGGATGTTATAAAGCAGATTGCTTTGCTTACGCCTGAAGATAAGGCTTCAAAATCGTAGCTCGGCAGCGGAACCGATGTTATAATATGACCAAACTTGTGGAGAGCTTCCATATCTGTTTACATAATGAGCTTTCGAAAATCGGGTTATGGCATAGCTACCATTTGTATTGCTACTTGTGGTCAATGTACATGTATCAAAGAACGGGGATTAGAAAGCTTGGAGTGAGATTGATTAGATTAGAGGGACTTGAATCGAAAGGAATACAAACTGGAAGAGCTTACATAAAAAGAAACTTGGCTCAATGATACTCGAATCGATAACACTTATACCCCCCCTCCCCCCCCCCGGAAGAACAATGAAATGGATTTGAAATATCTCCCCATATCTTAGGCCCTTATTCCCCCAGGCAAAATGACAAACACCTCCTATGGCCACGTTAAAAGCA
Source organism: Delitschia confertaspora ATCC 74209 (assembly GCA_010093945.1). Taxonomy (NCBI): domain Eukaryota; kingdom Fungi; phylum Ascomycota; class Dothideomycetes; order Pleosporales; family Delitschiaceae; genus Delitschia; species Delitschia confertaspora. The sequence continues at coordinate 93,747 of ML993848.1, forward strand.
ACACTTCACTCACCCGTAGCATCGGAGCATGAAAACGCTCTTAGCGCAGCCGGTCGACAGAAATTAGACGCCTTCGCATTATATAAGATTGTGCGAAGAGCGAAACTACCACGTGGATTTTTGGTGAATTGGTTTGATGATGCGGTGCTCTGAAGACTGCAGAGATGCGTTTCGATAGTGTTGTCGAGGATATTCCCCATTTTGATAACTACCTACCTTAATAACCGTCTCCTTCAACAAAAACAACTACCACCACCACCACCACCACCACCACCACCACACCTCCTCCAACCAACACCTCATTCAGATCAACCAGCTATCCACCACAGCTACCTCAAAACCACGTGCGGCCTCGACTCCCATTACCTTGCCATACGCTCATTACAGGACTCCTAGGTCCTAGCCCTTCAATACCCATTTCATCGGATGTGCTCATGTAATTCGCAGAGGAAAAACCCGACGAAGGCCCGAAGAGGATGCAGCTCATCCGACCTCTCTGTCCAAGGATTTAATACCAAAGCAGCTGAACAGGTCGCTTCTGTTTACCAGTGACTCAGCAAATACGTTGCCGTGCAGTGCATATGCAATCATAGGCGGGTGTGCCTCGTATACACGCTTTCGAAGACAATGCCGCTCTCCTAGGCAGAGATGAGCTCCTGGGGCGAATATGTCGTCGAGGGGGGATATGCTAGCATAAGTACAGTGTCTAAGAGGGGGAAGGTCGAAGGTAGATGTGCGGTCTCGAGCAGATATATCGTATGTGCTTTAGCGTTGTATGGCGGTTTGGGATACGAGTTATGGATCTGAGAGCACACTATGCAGGAAAGAAACTCCGTATTCCAGCTAAGTTACACACAACCATCCTCATCCCCAGCATCGTGCCCCAACCAGTCAGCGCCATATATCGATCACATTGTACCAGTTTTGTAGTTGAAGGACTTCAGGACTTCGAGGAGCGATGAAACCATGAACCAAGCCAAAAAGCAGCATTAAACACCGCTAAGATTCCATATGATATGCGCCATCCATGCATGTCTCGCCATGCCAATTATCATTCGAACATTGTGAAAACCAGATTCCCACATATACGTATAGTAACAAGAGGGTCCGTGTTAAGACAGACAATAAATAAAAATGCTCTTTCGTGTATGTGGCAGCAAAAGAACCAAAAAGGAAAAACGGTCCATCCAGGTATTATCCACATTGTCTCACGAGCCCGAGTTCGAGTCGGTGTCCAGAGATCGGTGTAACAATGACAGCGCCAGCCCGATATCTGCCGCACTTCTCAAGTCCTCGGCCGGTTATGAAATCGCCCACCTAGACATTGGCACAACCCCCTACTCATCTCCTCCAATCCCTTCCTCCACCAAACTACCCAAACTCGTCCTCGCAACAACAGCAGCCGCACGCCGCTGTGCGCGGACACTGCCTGCAATTGTTTCCTTTACAACGCCATCAGCAGCAGCCTGGACCTGTTTAGCGGTGATCTTTTTGATGTAGCGGGTCGGTTCGAACTCTTCTTCCGAAGAACTCCTGTCCTCCTCGTCTTCGTCCTCCGCGGTATCCTCGTCAATGTCCTTGCCTTCATCATCGACGTCGACATCGATCTCGTCTTCTTCTTCGTCCTCCAAGAGAATGGTCTCCATCTCCTTCTCCAACTCCTCTGGGTCTGCTTCTTCGACAATGTCGTCATCATCATCATCATCATCATCATCATCTTTTTCTTCTATTTTGTCAGTATTGATGGGCTTGTTGACGACTGGAGTCGCAGAGGACTCCGCAGGCATCGGGTCGAAGGTGAGTGTTGACTGCCGGAATTTGGCAGATAAAGAGCTGCGGAGAGATGAGGCGGTAATCAAGATGTCCTGAGAAGGAGCCGGTTTAACCAGGGAAGCGGTCACCTTAGACCGCGATTTGGATGGTGCCCCAGCCTCCTTAGAGGGCGTCTTAGAGGGCGGCTTAGAAGCAATTTTAGATTTAGTCTTCGAGCGGGAAAGCAGACGGCTCTTATCCTTGAGGGCTGAGGCATGTCGCTGCAGAGCGGAGCTCATTCCACCCACCTTATTGACAGGACGAAGCTGCCCTGGTTTTGGCTCCTTATGCAGAAAGCTAACGGTAGTTCGCTTGGTCGTGGCCGGGAACGAGGCCCTTGATACCTTAGTGATGACCTTATTGGATCCGTGGGTGATGCTTCTGCTGATTTCATTGGTGACAACCTTGCTGGTGGTCTGCGAGGTAAGAGTGACAGGAGCGGAATGGGTCGAATGACGGCGATTGGCGCGTTCCTCACGGGACATTTTCTGAGCTGCAGCCTCTATAGCGTCCTTCTCAGCTTTTGCGCGGCTCGCGGCTGTCTCAGCCAGCGCATTCTGAACCTTAGTCAAGGCAACGGAGGCGAAGGAGGTGGTCTTCTGACGCTTGTTTGGCGATGATGGTGCGCTTCCGGACCCTCTGGAACCTAGGACCTCTTGAATTTTGCGTTTAGTACCAGTGATGAATGAGGTGGCGGCGTTCTTCCGGTCTTTACCCTGATCCTTTGGTTTAGGCCCAAGCACGCCGCGGCATGATGCAGTGCCGCATTTGCAGATTTGGATGTTCTTGGACGAGAATGGACTGCAATAACGTCAATAAATAGATCTATAGAGACACGAAAAATGAGAACATACTCGAAGTTGTAGTCGTAGGTCAGTTCTTCGCCCGTCATGATTCCTCGAGCGCCGGCAAAGAGGGCCATTCTAGGTTCTGTGCCGACAGTCCACTTGATCATCTCACAATTGGGCTCGCAAGAGTGATTGACGAACCGAGCGATCGTTCCGCGGGTTGCGTCAATGATCGTCTTGTTATCGAAGCTCATGAGATAGTAGCACTGCACAATTGTTAGCGACTAGTCCTCAAAACAGATGTCACGTGAGCGTGAACATGCACCAACCTTGTTCTTTTTGTACTCGTTCTTCATACGGCGCTCGCACTCGCCCTGGGTGATGATTTCTCCAGCATATTCGACGATGATTTGGTAAGGGTCGAAGCTGCGCATGGCCCGAACACCAAAACCACGGTCTTTGGTTTCCACAACCTCAACGCCATAGTCATACCGGTTGCCCTTGGCACGCTTTTTGAGCTCGGCAAAAGGTCGATTCCCGCATTCTTCTGGCGTGAGATTGCAGTTCGAGTCGTTACATTCATAGTACATGGAGCGATTATGACAAGAAACACCACACCCATCTTCCGGACTGCAATAGCACTTGGACCCATCCTGATGGTTGGACTTTTTCCACACTGAGGAGGCGTCCCCAACGAAGCGATCTGGTTAAATTTAGATATGAATACATTGCGAAGGACAGGGGGCTTACTTTTGGACAATTTCACCCAGCCATCCACCTTGATCTTGCGTGGCAGGGGAGAGAAAACGTCGAACGGCAACTTGAAATCTCGGTGATTCTCTTGAGGATTACCACTAAGCAAGCGTTCTCCGTTGAACAGGGGCAGTGGCAGTGCCTTGTTTTCCTTGGGCTGAAGCCTGCGCTTTTGACGATTTTGGCCCTCGGTCAGCCGAGGATCGAATCCCCTGTGTTGGCCAACATATAGCCCTTGCTCTTCCCACTTTTTCCTCTTTGGTTTGGCAAACTCCTGCTCTTGCTGTGGTTGTTCCTCGAGATCTTCGGGTTCTGTTGCAGTGGAAGGGCGTGAGCGTTTTGTAGAGGATTTCGCGATGGCTTTGGTAGAATTCTTCTCCGAATCTTGCGAGCTGCCGCCTAGAGCTTGCTGAATCCTATCCTTCCCATTGGAGAACATTTCCTGACCCCGCTTGGCAAGCGCTGAACCGGTTGCTGCCATTTTGTTCTTGATCGCCTCTTTGCGAAGGTCGACTCGTGAGGATTTGCGCCTATGGGCATCTTGCGCAATCTCGTTCGCGATTTGTTGTTCGACAGGGTCAATTGACTCCCTGGTGCCTTGAGGTTCGGCCGACCGTTCCTCTTGAACCTCAGTATTGTTTGCCCCTGCAGCTGCGGCCACTGCACCTTGACTGCCACCGCGATAGACATTCCCGTGATGTTTCTGTAAATATTTTGTAGGAGTATGAATCGCGGTTCCAGCGAGGATTTGTACGTTGTAGGTGGCAACTTTTCCGGATTGGCGTCGCGAAGAACGTCTACCGACACTCTGAGGGGTTTCTTCCGGAGCGACACCGGGCATGGGTATATCTTCGGGTTGCTGCTTGATGGGAGTCGATTCCTCTGGGGATTCTGGACCTTCTACAAGCTGATCCATTTTGATGGTCGCGTCAGAAGCAATACTAGCCTCATCACCGAGACTGGTCGGAGGTGTTGAGCCTGGGGGTGACGCGCTCATTGGGTCCGGCGACTCTTGTGCGGTGGCTACTGTGATACACGAAAGCGTTGAAGAGGTTGAGGTGGGAGAAGCTGGTCGGCCAGCCATAATGATGGTGGTCAAAGTGGGGTGGAGGTGTCGTGGGTGAGGCCAGAGGTGGAAGAACGCGCGCAGGTGAGTTCAAAGGTCGGGAGGATCACGGCACCCCGGGAGTAACACTTCGATGGTGCGGGCGCAAAACACGAGCAACACGCTCAAAACCTCCTGCAAACAACTCAGGAGCGCTGCATGAAGCAGTGCACAACGGGTTGAGGGGTCGAAATGCGCGGTGTCGACTTTTCGTGGTTGATATGGCGGCGATATGGGGGATGGTGAGGGCGAGAGAGAGAGCGAGAGCAATTGAAGTAAACATTAACGATGGCTGACTAGCCAATCAGGCTAATTCTCAGCAGCCTTGTGCCACACCACCCCTCGCATTCCACCACCCCTACGGCAGTGCACTTTTCTACCTGTTCAGTCTCAGAGACGAGAAGAAAAGGCTGTCCATGTTCTTTTGGCACATTTTGCATTGATATAGCTATTTAAATCCACACATCAGTCCGACGTCTCCCGCCCCTTTCCTCCACCTCCACCTCCAACCTCCCCCGGTCCAGTGACCTCCTCCGCCGTCTTCGAAGGCCTGGAACCCCAAAGTCATAAATTCTACATGAGATCGCTTGCGGCGCTATCGCCGCTTGCGCATTAAAAAGATACATTAGAGAGAAACTTGTGTAGTAGTGAAAAATTATACAGTGAATCGTAAAAGAAGATATTCAGCCTCCCTATCAATGCTTTATGGTGCATTCGCAAACCCGGCCGGCACATCTGCATCTGGACTCTTCTCCAGGCATTCTGCTGCCTCCACCTCTGCTGCTGGGTCCCTGAAAGCTCGGAGTGGCATGAACGTCCTGCATCTCCATGCCTCCGCCTTGCTGCTCCGCAGTGAGAGGAGCGATGCGCTTACCCCTGCGAGGCCCAAACCTCTGATCCCCTTCTTCATACTTTCTCTTGAAATGCAGATAAGTTGGGGGACGAGGGCGTAGCAACACAACCATCCAGTTTTTCAAGATTGAGCCTTGCGTAAACGGTCGGTGTCTGTCTTTCTTCAGGAATTTGTGAGCGTTGAGATACTCCCTCGTCGTCTCGCCCCGTCCCATTAGGAAGAGATGATAGCCCCAAAGACTTAATGGGTACGGAGCAATGAGGAGGCCGTATATGCACATAGCAAACGGCACGCGCCAGTGGTTTATCGCTGCACCGAAAGAAGTGTGGTTGCGCTGACGCCAGACTAAGATATGCGCCAAGCTTGCGCCTAGCAAGAATAGTCCAAGTAACGTACTCGATGTTACAAAGACGAAGAAATAGCGATAATTACGGCGCCCCACGCAATTGTTGAGCCACACACAATGATGGTCTTGCGTTTCGATACAGTTGTCGCAAACCCGACAATGATGAGCACGGGGCGGACGCCATATGTTGCAGCTCTTGCAGTACTTGGTCGGCACCTCCATCGCGGCATCGCGAGAATTCGCTGAAATGACCATAGTCCATTCCGTCGTTGGAGGGCCAACATTCAGAGGATCTTCACCAGGACTAGGTGGTGGAAAAGGATGCAAATTGCGGGGAAGGATCTTGGAGGGGTTAGTTCAAGCAGCACAATCGAACTACGGCTTGGGTGCTTACTCCTGGATCGGTAGTTGATGCATGAAAAAAAGAAGATATACAGATTAAAAACATATAAGCAAAGAGGATGGGTATCGCAGGAGAAACATGAAGCCACAGCCATGGCGCGCTAGTTACTTCGTTAGTAAAAATTGATTGCAACGCAAATTAGGAGACGCTTACGAGAAACCAAAGAAAAGACCAGCAGGTACAAGAATCAAGAGAGCAGTCGCGATGTTCACAGGTCGGTCCCGGGTGTTCTGAAGTCTGCCACCACCGCAAAACACGGTATTTCCAGAAAAATATTCATAGTTTCTCCCGAGTTCCTTTTGGACCGCCTGTTTTGTGATCTCCTTCTTCGACATGCGGGGCGAGGATGCTGCAGAAGACAATTTCTCGTGTCCTGGCTGCGGTCCTTTTTGGTTGGATCCTGTGCCCCGACTGGGTAATAAGAAGCTTGAGCGGAAGGAGTGCGGAGATTTGCTGGGTGTGGGCAACTTCGATGGTTCCTGTTTTTGAGCATGGGAGAGGTCTAAATGGGTTGGGCGAGACTGCGTGGGTCTTTGTAACGGTGTGATGCTTTCCCCTCCGCTCCGAACTGTTTCAACCCCTGTGGGTGTTGTGTTAGCGGTAGTTCTGTCGGGTATGGTCCTGTCTGTAACATCCGTTCCTCTTGATGGTGGTGGATATTGGTGATCTGAATCATGGTGAAGTCCGACAAGTCCAAGTGTGTTTTTCATAGTTTGGTTTGAAGCAAAGCTTTGACGGTTGAGATTGCTACCAGTATCACTTGTTCCTTCTGAATACATCGAGCTTTGGCCTAGGTAAGAAGGTGGCCGCTGTCCCCGCTGTGCCTGCAGTCGTTGCGAGCTCATGGGACGGAAAAAGGCGTGGCCCGCAAGATTTGGCACATGGGTTCGACTGGCAGCTGTCGTCGGCCGACTTTGGCCTCCTCCACTTCCTCCTACACTCGGCCCTCGCCGCAAATGCAATGCTTGTGACCATCGTTGCTGGTTTCCTCCAGAGTGTGTGGTTGCGACAGAAGTGCGTCGCGAGGGCGGAAGACCCGGCTCCCCAACAGGGCCACTCATACCGACGACAGTCATGCCAATGGAGTCGCGGTTCTCGAGATTATCCTGCTGAGTTTTTGAAGAAGTTTCGTCTACATGGTTGGAGTTGGGGAGGTGGGTGGAGTGGTCATGTCGTGCGACGGTCGAAGGATTCGAGAAGGCATTTGTAACTGGAGGCTTATGGGAGGTCGGCGGCGTCATTGCGAATGGGAGCCGAGGGTAGTCTCAGAATACAGCTTTGGAGATTTTAGAGCCAACTTCATGGCCTCGATTCGAGTATTGGAGGTTATTATCCTGTTTCTTCAGTGGTCGGGTTGGGGCTGCGAGAGAGGGAGTGTACGAAAAAGAAATGGTCGGATGAGCGTGGCGAATCGAAGGGGTATTATTAGAGAACGACGATATGAATGAGGCTGAAGGAGAGTTGAGCCGGTGGCTGCTAGAAGAGCGTGGCAGATGGCATTATGATTAATAGTTGAGGGTGCTGAAAGGGGGGCCTCGCATGAAGCTGAAGCGTGATGGCAGATTGTCTCTGCAGGTCCCTAGCCCTCTCGGTCTGGTGCCTTGACGATTGCGGGCAGACGTCGGCTTTGTCACCTTGTGGCCCCATCGACTCACGGCTCACCAGACGAACCGCGGCTGGGCCCGGCTTGGCATAACTCAACGACGTCGAACCACGCTCACAGCTGCAAAACTACCTCATCGTCACAGCTACCAACGTCTACATACCACGACAACATCACCACCCTCGTCGATAAATAACACTACAATCAGTCAATTGCAGACAATATGTCGTCCATCATCGGTCGCGCTGCTTTTCGGGCCACCCCCCGTCTCCGGACGACCGCAACTCCCCGCCTTTTCGCAGCCACCGAGGAGCAGACCGCCGGCAAGAAGGTCGTGGCCAAGGGCGCAAAGAGAGATCCTGAGTTGATCGTATGTTCTAGGATATTATCTGGAGAGATAGGTAAAGGCGGATGCTGATATGAGCTTCCTTAGATCCTCTTCGGCATCATGTGCGGTATTTTCGGTCTTGCTGGATGGCACTTCTGTAAGTGCCTTCTTCAGGATGCTCCCATCTTCCGAAACAATGGTTCGGAATCGATGTGGTCGATTAATTTGGAATTTTTGGGTTAGAAATGGTCGCTAACAGGCCATCCACAGCTTCTTCCCCCACCAGCTCCAGCTCCGAGAGGAAGGTCGCCAAAGCCGAGGGCAGCGAGCCATGGAAGGAGGGCAGCACAGCTACTGGAAAGTACCAGTACCACCCCGGTGGCAACGTGAATGCGCCCCCCAAGGACGCTCCTTCCGCGTTGAATACCGTCATTGTTCCCAATGTCAATCTGCCAAAGGTATTTTAGTCTTTTACGGTGTCCCTGAAGAATAAGGACATACTAACCACTTCCAGTCTCTCCACGATCAGTACAACAAGTATGGCAAGGACGACTTCTAGATTACTCGCCCAGAGTGCAGAATGTTGAACCACCAATGACACACTATCCCTAGACAACCCAGGTGATTTTCCTTGCACTGTAATCGTGAGGCAGAAACAGAACGTTTGAATTTTTCTTTCTTTATAGAAGACATGACTTCGCGCAAACTGTAGATGAGCCCGGATTCCCTAAGCTGTAAAACTACAATATCTCATATTTGTTCTCGAAATGTCATCCTTCAAAGTCTTCGTATTCGGCCTCCTTGTGCTCTATTGTACATGTCTTGTTACCATGATTGGATGTGAGCTCTCTAAGGCGTTACAAACTAACAGCAGCTTTAAACGAGCCGGTATAGTTACTATTAGTTCGTATGCGATATCTGCTTTAGGAACAGCTAACATGCGTATCCGAGTAACCCGCTAGCCACCTATTCGATATAAAGGCTTATTTTGTCGTAAACCCTTAAGCCATCAAAAAAGGTATCCCCTAGACTACTCTCTTATTCGAATTAATAGTAAAAGGCTTAAGAAATAACGTTATCTTGTTAACTAGTATATTTCTATTTAACTCTCTACTACTAATTATTGGCTGAAGCGTATCGTTTAGAAACAAATGTACCTACTTAAGAGTTAGTAAGAAAATATATGCCTAACGGAGCTGGAAAATTATTTACGCCCGCTCCTCTCCCCACCCCCTCCCCCTCCCCTCTCCCCTCTCTCTACTAGCATCTCATTCATATTTTCTTCCCTCTACTACCTCACGCCTCTTCCTTCCCCTTTCTCATCCCAGTCTCCATTCATACTCAACCGCTTCCCTTACGTCCCTCCCCGCTCGCTCCTCCTCCCAATTACCTCCCCTCTCTCCCCTCCAACCCCACATCTTAAACCTAAGTACCAGCGAAAAGGCAGCCAGCGTGGGCTCCCATAGCCTTCAACACTTTTAAACACCTACCGCATTAGGAAGGTTGGATTTTCGGGGTGTGAAGGGGAGCCTCGTCTCGTGATCGGGAGGGTTGAGGGTTTGGGGAATTGGGGGGGATAGGAATGGAGGTCTTTCTCGGTGTTGCTGCGGTGGTGGCAGTGATAGTGTAGGGCTTTGCAGTGGATTCGCACGTGGCTAGCACAATGCGCTTTTAGAAGGTATATATTGCTAGGATGTTTACGGATGTTGAGGGATGGGAGATTGGGCTTTGCTTGGTACCTCTCTCTTTCAGTCATATTTCCAGCCATCCATGCCAATATCAAAGTTCAAAGATTCGAATACCAGTCATGTTCCTTCCTATAGTCTCAGATTCGAACATCATGATCCGCCGTTGAAAATATGTATGGAAGTAGTACCGCATTGGGGGTATTGCACATGTTGATATTGCATATATCCGAATCTATGGGTTTAAATAAACCGCTAGTCTCATGTGGAAGCCTCGCCTACGTAAAACCTCATCGGTATGAATGCACCATTATAAAAGATTCCATCTCGACTATCTTTTTCTCCGCCTAAACCGAAACCCACCCTCCTCCCCGTCACTATCCCCATCCCTCACCGCAATCGCCGGTGCCGCGCCCCTAGCCTTCTTACTTGGCGGTGGTTTCTCCGCTGAACTCGCCGCCGTTCTCTTCCCTCTGCTTGTCCCAGTCTTCGCCTGCGTCTGCGTATGTCCCCTCTGCGTCTCCCTAACCTGCGTTTCCTCAATGCGCTCCGTAATTCTCTTCTTCCTCGGTGTCCCAGCAATCTCCTCCGGAAAAACCTCTTCGTCATCCGCCCCATCACTCTCAACCACCTTCCTCCCTTTCCGCCTAGTAAACCCCTGTTCCGGCTCCGACTCTCCATCCTCCACAGTGATAATAGTATTTCCCCTACTAATCTGTGGCGTCCTACTGCTCTCGTCCTGCTGGCTTCTAACCGAATTGGATTTTGAATTTTCCTCGAGAAAATACGATTCACCCAGTCCAAACCCTTTCTTCAGCGGGACTTCTTCGAGCGTGACCAGGATGCGCTGAGCCTGGGGCCCACGCTCGGTATCCCGGCGGCGGAACTTTTTGAAGTTTTTGCGGCCGTTCCAGGAGTCATCCCATCGGTCGCTTCGGTCGGTTGTTTGGGCGGATCGGGGGGCCCGGAGGGGGACGTCCATTTCTTCGATCTTGGCGAGGCCTCTGATGCTGGAGATGTCGACGCCTTCGAGGGCTTGGCGCAGGTTCTCTTCGTCTGCTTTCCGCGCTTCCTCTTCGGCTAGAGTGCGGAGTCTGACTTGCTCACGAACATCAATTTCTTTAACTTTTTTTTTCGCTTTCTGGAGTTTCTCTAGGGCCTCGACTGCCTGGCTTCTCAGCTTCACGGGCAAGGTGCCCGTTTCAAGGGCCTCTGAAGCCGAAGTCACCTGGGTTTGCCTTTTCATGCGCCTTATACCTGCCGCAGTAGGAAAAAGTTCATCCACGGGCCCGACCTTGTTGATCGTTTCTGCTGGCGGGCTCTGTTGAGTTTGATTTCTCTGAGATACGAATAGAGACTGTGATTGAGATTCTGACTCTGGATGGGAATCTCGAACAAGCTCCGATTGCGGCACTCCGGACATGACGGAGTCTTCCTCCTGGATCTTACGAGTTTTGGAGGGAGGTTCATAGTCGTCAAAGCCAGTAAACCGGCTAGTTGGTGCACCACGGCGGAAAGGGCGTTTACTGGGTATTGTTTTGGTAGGCTTCTTGGTGGATTCCGGTTTGACGGATTCAGTAGTAGGCTCAGGGGCTTGAGACTGAGATATCGATTGGGATTGAAATGTTGGCGTAGGTTCGCGTGGCCATGTTGTTCCTGGCAGCGCCGACAAACTCGGGTTCACTTCAATATCCTCAGGTGGAGGCCTTCGTAATGTAGAAGCATCCTTCATGATGATAGCATCAAGGAACTCATTTTGCAAGATCGACCGTTGGTTTAGTGCTCGGTCCACCCCATTGACAAAGGCTGTTGCCCATTCTTCCATGCCGTCCGGGTAAGTACTTAGCCTCACAGTGACTACTGGAAGACGGTCATTGGGCCCTCTTCCACGTTTCTTGTCCGCTAAAGACCTAACATATTGCACATATTCGTCAACGGTGGTTTCGCCGGGACGCACTGTAAATGAGTGTGCCTTTCCCCCTCCTCCATGAATGGGGTCAGCTAAGCTTTGATATTGTTTTTCATCCAGAAAGACAAAAGTCAAGCCGGAGAAGACCTCTGATCTGCTCGGATCAGGTTCCAGAAGTTTAGCATCACGGGGCACCGGCTCCTGCGCCGATGGTGGGATATAGTGCGATTCATTCGGCCACCATCTGTCGAAGTCCACTTCCAACTTACATGGGGTGTATATGTCGGAGTCGGGGCCGGATGAAGTAGTGGCTTCGATTACGGCATCCAGAAATCCAGCGGTAACGATCGGTTTGCCGCTTACAAGACCTTGAAGGACTCTGGGCAGATTTCTTTTCAGCGTAACGACGTGGGTAGTCTTATCATATACGAACTCGTTTGAGGTCTTAATGTCCAGCGCATGAAGGCGAGCACTGCGCGCCTGGGATTCCTTGTTCTCTTTTGCAGCATAGGTGAACACAACCGGCTGCCACTTGATCCTATGGCCTCTTAGTAGAGTCCTCGGGAGCTCCAGGCATTCATCACCGTGCGACTCACTTCAGAAGCGGAGGCCAGGAACCCAGTTGAATTGTATGCTCGGTACCGGAGAGGACCACCGTCTGATCTTTGATTCTCGGCGCGCCGTCAATACTCGTTCCGAATTTTGAGGTATCGGTAATTTCGATCTTTGAACTTGAATGGAGCTTGGTCTAGTATTCGTGGTCAGAATATGTTATGTAAGTTATGTATGGGACTTGCATACACCATCTGCAGCCGGCACCTTCGACACAGATATAATGATGTGCTTCCGCGACACCAGTTTGCTCTCTATTTGCCCCGTCCTTCCTTCGTTATGGTCGCTGGCATGCGTCCGTCCGATCAGATGCCTGCTGCCGGGCTTCAACCACACCTTCTTACCCTCGAAAAGCGTTTCGTGCTCCAGGATCCACATGTCGGAAGTTGTAAAGCGAAATTGGAGAGACGTATCAGAAAAGGATGCTCAAAGTCAGTAAAGTGAAAAGGTGAAATAGGCTCCGTGGTGTCGTAAACGCATCGTTGGGCATAGTATCGTGGAGCGCCCAGGCAGCGTCGCCCAGGCACCAGGTACGACTCGCTGGCTCCAGACGCGTCATCACGTGAGTCCTATCATCATCTATCAAAGCTCCGCGCTCTAATGTCTCCCAAACTTCAACCATCAGGACCCCTTTTGCCTTGCCTATGATCGTACTTTGTGCCACTCGATAACAGTGCCTTTTAAGCAGAACTTGAACTCACACTCGACCGTATTCCTGTTTAGTCCAAGTATCTCCTTCTCCATGCTTTTCCACAGAAGACGCCTGAGCTGAGCTGAGCTGAGATGAGATGAGACGGTGGATAGGTACATCTCCTCGCACTCTGAAGCAGCATATGAGGACCCTAAAAGATGGCTTGCCATCAAGTACAAGCATAATCGCTCGGACTCATCGGAAAAGATGGACCTCGCAAGATGGGCTCTACTTTCAACTGTTCCACAGCGACTAAAAACAGTATCGTCCATATTGCACAGTGGCTATGTGGTTCATTCCCGCCCGAACCCTCCTGTATCCGCAAGACTGCATGTAAGTACAGGCACGGCAGTTTATGAAACATAAGATTACCCTTTCATAGTGAAGATATGGGTGAATCAGAACGAAGAGTTCCATATACGCTTCCCCCGAACCTGTGCATGTTATCAAGCGGCAACACAGAATGCAGTATGGGGGCTTGATCTATAGTACAAATTATAGCACGCGAAGTGGCAACAAAAATTTTGATGTTCGGATTCTTAGTATGGCGTACTCCGGCGATTTCACGTTAGAATTGATTAGAACGGGTAAGGGGAAAAAGAACTATGATTCACAAAACCAGAACTAGGCAGTACAATCCAATAGATACACTAAAAGACATTGATTTCCGACTACCTACTTGTGTACCTTTTATCGGCCTCAATTCCGTGAATAACCCCTTTTCCTATATGATTACTGCCTTCTAGGTTCGCGGTATGGCATTCACCCCCGAGCTCGACGCAACCGTAGTTGTTAAACATCATTCACTAGCCTTTAACGCCCTATAAAGCCAATCTATATAGGAAGACATTATATAACTCCTTCCCTACGGTCTTCGATAGCTTAAGGAACATTACTTAAATAGGAAGGCAGCGTTTCACCTTAATCTGACGTAAGTGCAGCTTTAATTATGCTGTAGATATACAATAGGCAGAACGGCGCGAAAATCAGTGCTATCTTGAAATTCTAGGGTATCATACACGAACTAATACCTACCTGGCAACCTAGCCATCTACAACATCCGCAGTGCGAATTCCCGGCCCCAGCAATTTCTATCCTCAATCCTTACCCTCCAGTGCTCCCGTTCCCACTACCGTTTAGTGGAACCTCCTACTCCGGTCTAAGCGCATACATCCTGACCGCAAACAACTCCCTCGGAAATCCCCTCTGCACCTCTGTGGCCACAATCTGGAGTCCCGCCTGGCTAAACAGCTTCCTAAATTTCTGATCTGTCCGCGTCACACTACTATCCTCCTCATCGTAAATATCTTGGACTCCCGAGGCCATATTCTCTTTGACAACGATCCATGCTTCTGTGGAGGAGGAAGAATCGACCAATCCATCTTTACACCGCTTGAGATAGGCGACGAGCTGCGCGTCCGTAAGATGCCCTAGACACCATTGGTTCCAGATCAGGTTATACTTGCCGGGGGAAGGTGTCCAGTCTTGAAGACCAAGGTTTATAACTTCATTCACCTCGCCCTTGCTCTTACTCCCATTCTCCTCTTTCTCCTCATCTAGACTCTTAACAAGCTCATCTGTAAACTTCTTCACCGGCTCCACAACGTCCACGCTCTTCCCTACCCCAAGTAAAAAGCCTTTCGTAATCCTTCCAATTCCGGCTCCACAATCCGCTACCCTCTCCATCAGCCCCAACTCCTGCCCAACACTCGTACTTTCGGTAATCCCTCCTTCCGTTTGTGACCGTGACTGTTGCACCTGTTTATGTTTCCGTCTCAGTTTGGCAAGGAAGTTGGCAGAGCCTTGAAGGTCGATACGTGACGTTTGCGGGAAGCCGCCGAGCATGCCGTTGACATCGGAGGAGACACTGGACCAGTAATTTATGGAGGTCTCGTGGTTTATGGCGGCGTCGGGGTTGGAGGTGGAAGGGAGGATGGGGGGTGAAGAGCGCATGTCCCCAGCCATTGTGCGAATGAGGAGGAGGTAGGGTAGCTTTGCGGGAGGCCAAAGTAGAGGAGCAGTTTCTTTGAAAAATATTGAATTGGGAGTTGAAGAAAGGGTGGTATTTGTTCTCAGAAAACCTCTGCTGGGTGTATGTGCTGGGTGGGAAGTCTATATCAATTGAAGTCTTTTGTTCGCAGGCGAGCAAGCGGGGTGGACGAGACGCGTTTTTTGGGGACGGTTATAAGGTCAAAGAGATATACCTTCTTTTAAATACATTAGATAAAGCTCACTTTATGGTATTCAAATGCGAAAACATGTGAAAGCAAAATTGTATACATACCTGGCAGCGATGAAGTTGTGGTGTAGTTCAACTGGTGGTTGCTGTTAGTCAAACCCCTCCTCACAAAAGTGCAAGTGCATGCGAACGATTTCCAATCTGGCAGGTAGATCCGGTCCATAGCGTTATCGCATCATTTACCACCACTCCACCCCACCCGTCTACCATAGCGGGGTGCATCAACCAGATGGAGAAAGTGTAGGGCTTGCATGTAAGCCAAACCAGTCTCGTGATAAGTGAGATAGATAATACCCCTCTTGCCCTGGAGAAGAGATGTTATCTTCTTCCCTCCCCAGATTCTTCACTCCTCTCATCCGTTCTTCCTCTATTAGCAGTGCCCCGAATACTCTTCGTCAGCGGTCGAGTGTTTTCAGAGCTTCATTATTCGTCAGACAGTTCAGCGTTGCCCAATCAGATATGTCGGACGACCTCTTTGTTGAATTGACAGCGCCGAACGGTCGCAAATATCAACAACCCCTGGGCCTATTCATTAATAATGAATTCGTAAAGTCCAAGTCGGGCGAGAAGATTACCTCTATCAACCCCACGTATGTACTGGCTCGACTCTAGAAGGTTCCTAGTTGAGATCAAAGGGCGTAAGATTGACGGTGTCACAGAGACGAGAGCGATATTGCATCTGTATATGCAGCTGGCCCAGAGGACGTCGACATTGCTGTTGCCGCTGCCAGGAAAGCTTTCAAAGATCCGTCTTGGCGAGATCTCTCGACTAGTGCAAGGGGCGAGATCATGTATAAGTTTGCGGAACTGATTGAGCAGCACAAAGAGACGTTGGCAACAATCGAAACGTGGGATAATGGTCTGCTCCATAAACTCGATGTTGTCATAGCATTGTAAAGCTGACTTGTAATAGGCAAGCCATACTCGGTAGCACTGAACGAAGATCTGGCGGAAGTCACTGGTTGTATCAAATACTACGCCGGATATGCAGACAAGATCCATGGCCAAGTGATTGATACGTCACCGGCGAAGCTTGCATACACCATCCGAGAGCCTCTCGGGGTGTGTGGTCAGATCATTCCGTAGGCGGTCTGTCCCCCCTCCAAACTCCAAGACTGACGTGTGCCAGATGGAATTATCCCCTGGCAATGGCGGCATGGAAACTGGGCCCTGCTCTCTGCACCGGTAACACAGTTGTCCTGAAGGCTGCAGAACAGACGCCCCTTTCCATTCTCTACCTAGGAACTCTGGTCAAAGAAGCTGGCTTCCCACCGGGAGTTATCAACTTTCTGAACGGCGAGGGCCGGAAAGCTGGTGCAGCCATTGCCCAGCATCAGGGCATCGATAAGGTTGCGTTCACAGGCTCTACTGCAACCGGACGAGAGATCATGAAGATGGCTGCTGGTACCATGAAGAATGTGACCTTAGAGACCGGTGGTAAATCCCCACTGCTGGTCTTTGACGATGCGAACCTAGATCAAGCCGTGAAATGGGCCCACGTTGGGATCATGTACAACCAGGGGCAGGTCTGTACCGCTACATCACGCATTCTCGTGCAAGAGGGCGTGTATGATAAGTTCGTTTCAGCTTTCCAGGAGCATGTAGCGAGCACCAGCAAAGTCGGAAATCCATTCGAGGATGAAACATTTCAAGGACCTCAGGTGACCAAGGCACAGTATGAAAGGGTTCTGTCGTACGTCGAATCTGGGAAGTCAGAAGGAGCTACACTCCTATCCGGCGGAGAGGCATATAAGGATGTGGGAGGGAAGGGCTTCTTCATCGCACCCACCATCTTCACAGACGTCAAGGACAACATGAAAATCTACCGGGAGGAGGTATTTGGTCCTTTTGTAGTAATCAGTTCGTTTAAGACCGAAGAGGAAGCGGTCGAGCGTGCAAATGACACCACGTATGGATTGGGTGCTGCAGTCTTCACCCAGGATATCACAAAGGGTCACCGGCTGGCAAGGTTGATTGAGGCTGGTATGGTCTGGATCAACTCCAGCAACGACTCAGATGTCCGGATCCCATTCGGCGGCGTGAAGCAGAGTGGAATCGGTCGGGAGCTGGGCGAGGCAGGCCTCAAGGCATACACCAACGAAAAGGTGACACACAGCCCTCTACCCCGCAACCCCACGAGACGTAAACTAACATCGATAGGCTGTCCATGTTAATCTCGGAAACTGGCTGTAGAAGTTGTAAGACCTCAGTGGTAAATAGTCATGCTATGGCGGCCAGTTGGACGTGCTAATGAATATAATTCGTATAAAGTCGACTTGGCTGGCGAATCACAACTTTGGACCAGAAAGCTGTTCTCGGAATCACTCAACTTGTCCCAAGACCTCGTTCTCGGAAAACAGCACTTGGCGGTACGCCTTGGACATTCTTGGCGGCTTAGAGCTCCTCATCATTATGTGAAATCGGTTCAATAGAAGATCCGTGAGCCGTAGAACTCGAATCGTTCCGCTGTATACTAGAGTCATGTGATGCAGTAAGGTCCAAAAAAAAGTATTAGTTCCCGCATCGTGATAAAATAGGTATCAGTTGGGGGTGCGACATGCAGGAACAACGGTGCAATGTCGGGGGGTGAGGAGGGGAACACGGGGCAGTTCGCAGTTCGAGGGTTGGGCATCATGGGAAAATTGCCTCGCGCCTGAAGAGTGTTTGAAGATGCGTGAATTGTTCGAATTAAATAGCGCATTAAAAAGAGGAAGATGAAGAGACGAATAGGAGGGAGGAGATGCTTCCAAAAGAAAAAGAAATAAAAAGGAATAAAAAAGAAATAAAAAAGAAATAAAAAGAAATAAAAAAGAAATAAAAAAGAAATAAAAAAGAAATAAAAAAAAATAATAATAAATAGATGAAAATAGAGAGCTGCGACGCTGCAGTAGTAGTATGCTGTGAGTCTGCGCTGCAATCGGCTGCCAGCATCGCGATGTTTCGAGCTGCGGTTGCCATTGGTTGGGTTGTCGTTGGCACCACCAAAGCGGCAAGTGCGCGAGTGACTGAGTAAGACACACTCATATGCTCAGTTAATCAACGAAGATGCGCTTGGATTGTTCACGATGTGACTGATGGTAGACAGTTGATGCAAATAAATGTTGTCTAGCAGTCGGGCCTTTGTACTCTATTAAGTACCGACCTGTCAGCCAAGAACATGACAAGGGCCAAGCATCCTCGAGTTTAACGAATCGTTGCACATTCACCCTCACTCGCCCAACCTTGGAACGTGACGCCTAGACACCCGCTCTCGTCTATCGCATCGCACCAACTCCCCCACGTCCACTACTTTCTTCCCCAACTCTCGTCTCCTCCATCTGTCTCGAGTACTAGAAATCCAGAGCATCCAGAACAACCTAGAGCACACCAGAGCACACCAGAGCACACCAGAGCATACCAGAGCACACCAGAGCATACCAGAGCAAACCAGAGCACACCAGAGCATACCAGAGCACACCAGAGCATACCAGAGCACACCAGAGCACTCAGAACATCCAGAGCAATCACCAGCGTCGCTTTTTCTTCGTGAAAGACATCCAGGCCGTCACATGCGTCACGCGGCCCGCTCTTGTTCCCAGGTTCTCCACGAAACGCTTCATTGACCTCACCGGCCTGAATCTTCGCCGCTAGCGCAATCCACCATTTTGGTTTCGCGCTCTTCCAAAATAATACCGGCGTCTTCTTCTGACTAATGTTCGAAGCTTGCCTCTAGCTAAGCTCGATTCGATAGCTTGACTCCCCGCCTTGCCGGATTGCCATCATTCGTTATCATTGACAAGAGCCTCATCGTCAACGCCTCCATCCCCCGTCTAGCCCAACTCTACCACCTCCCACTTCTTCCGATCTGGCTCAAAGACGGAATTCGCCCTCGCTCGACGCCCCGCTCCCCTCTACACCTGCCTCCCACCGTGGTCAGTGTCCAGCGAAGGCCATCGCAACAACTTCCGTCGAAGCACGCTTCCTCTCCTTCCTCTCGCGGCTCTACCGGCCTCCATAACGGCTCTTGCATTTCTACAACACGCACACACACGCACACACACACACACACACACACACACACACACATACACATACACACAGACATACACACAGACATACACACACAGACACACCCAGACACCCACACGCACTCACACACACAGACACACACCCCACACTAAGGAATATTTCAAGCTTGGCAAACATACAAACAATCAAAGAAGCTATAGAGCTCAGGAAGGAGCAGAGTGTGCATTACCCAACGACTTGCGCATATCGCCGCAGCGCCTACTCAGCCCCAACCGACTCATATTACGTCATTCATCATCCTCACCTATTCTAATCATACCTCGTTTTTTTTTTTTTTTGAAAGGACAGCAAGATGGGGAATCAACCCTCTAGCTCCAAGAAGGACAAAGGCGATGGGAAGTTCAGTCTCGACGGCCTGCCGTTGGAGCGTGAGAATTATCGGTCATTTGACAGGTCTGACACCAAAGAGTCAACTCGGTCGCTCCGTAACTCTATCAAATCTAAAATTCCTGGCAGCGGTCGAACCGACAGTCCAAGGAATTCCATCTCCGCCCCAAGCGATAATCCCCTCCACGACAAGTCAGATGCGGCATCGACCAGGTCAGCTTCGAAATCTCGATCTCGTCGTGGTTCAACTGCATCCGCCCAGACCGCCGCTATCGAAGCTGAGGCACGAGCCAATGCTATAACAACCGAAGTCCCGCAACCCCCACCATCACCTGTTCAAAGTGCTTCGGTCGGCCAAGGTCATGATTCCATTGACCGAGCACAAAAGAGTGGCGAGGTGGACCATGTCTCAGATGCTCCCCCGAGCGGAGTGCGACCACCCTCAAGCCACCAGCAACCGGGGGAGTCGATTTTACAGAGGAGGGACCAGCCGATACCGCGAGTACCAGAAGCACCGGTGCCCAACGAGGGATCGGGCTCACCTGTCGAAATTAGCGCACTGAAAGCCATCGACTTGGACGACATGATCCAGCGACTGTTGGATGCTGCATACACGGGTAAGGTCACGAAGACCGTTTGTTTGAAGAATGCGGAGATCTTTGCCATTTGTGCAGCCGCACGGGAAGTCTTCCTAGGCCAACCAGCCTTGTTGGAGCTGGCTCCTCCAGTCAAAATCGTTGGCGACGTGCACGGACAATACACCGACCTGATTCGAATGTTCGAGATGTGTGGCTTTCCACCCAACTCGAACTACCTTTTCCTGGGTGACTACGTGGACAGAGGAAAGCAGAGCCTGGAGACGATCCTTCTCCTCCTTTGCTATAAGCTCAAGTTCCCTGAGAATTTCTTCCTTTTGCGGGGGAACCACGAGTGCGCCAATGTCACACGTGTGTATGGGTTCTACGACGAATGTAAGCGGAGGTGCAACATTAAGGTCTGGAAGGCATTTGTCGATACGTTCAACACGCTTCCTATTGCGGCTATTGTTGCAGGCAAAATCTTTTGTGTCCATGGCGGCTTATCTCCGAGTCTGTCTCACATGGACGACATCCGCCAAATCGCGCGCCCGACTGACGTTCCTGATTACGGATTGCTGAATGATTTGCTATGGAGCGACCCAGCCGATATGGAGAACGACTGGGAGTCGAATGAACGCGGTGTCAGTTACTGTTTTGGGAAAAAGGTTATCATGGAGTTCCTGCAACGGCATGACTTCGACTTAGTCTGCAGAGCTCACATGGTGGTTGAAGATGGATACGAGTTTTTCAACGATCGCATACTCGTTACTGTCTTTTCTGCTCCGAATGTAAGCACTCGATCTTTTCAAGAGACGATTGATACGAGACTAATCTGTTCCAGTACTGCGGTGAATTTGACAATTGGGGTGCGGTCATGTCGGTCTCGGCGGAGCTACTTTGCAGCTTTGAGCTGTTGAAACCTTTGGACTCGAGCGCCTTGAAGAGCCATATCAAAAAGAGCCGCAACAAGCGCCAGAACATGCTCAACTCACCAGTACGTTCCATTCGATAGAGCTCTGACCCATTAACCCCAATCAGAGCTATATAACAGATCTACTGAACATTTAACTAACTCATAGCCTTTAGCCTGCAAATCAATACCCTCAGAGTTACTAACGCCACCTCTCCTTTTTTTAGGGCCATGGCGGTGATAGTAGTAACGATCGTCCTTCGAAATTGAATAACATATATCGAACTTCCCGGATGGGCCTGGATTTGATTAATAGGTACCGCCAAGCGGACGAATCGGAACGAGATATCATGCGGAGGAGTATCCTGCGGCTCGACCCTTTTCCAGTCATCGATGCGGCGGATAACGTCTCCCCATATTCCCAAGGCGGAGCACCTGAAACGTTCTCTCTCGGCCGGGTTGATGGGGCCAAAAGTCCTTCCTTATCTTCACTACTGGAGGAGAGCTCACAGTCGCAAGAGGATCGAAAACGCAATACTGTGGAACGGGCCGAACGTTGGAAACTATATGAGTCGACTCTTCCTTATTTTGATACCAGTGTTGATGTGAGCGGTGAGCTTGATTTGTCCGGTGAACCATTGTACATCGATTATCTTTGGCCGCGGCGTCCCAAAGACGACAGGCGTCATTGCAGCAGGTCCCGTCTTCTTTCTTAGGGATTGCACTATTAAGCTATGCTTCTTATTCTTTATGGATCGTCTGCTCGGGTAAACTTTTACTCTGCTCTTTTCGACGGTATGAACGGATCGGCGCCAGGTTAGTTTAGGTACATGGATCGAGCCGGCGTGAACGCGTTTTGGTGTCTCGGCCTACTTCTTTTTTATCTTGTTTCTCCTCTCCTTTCTTGATTTTCGTCTACTGGAGGATAGTAGTAATACTCTGCCGAGAGAGATGTCGCGTATTTGTGAAAGCAAGTCTGAAATGATGAACTCTGTATACTACTGGATATGGAGTGTCATGGCGCATTTGGTACCTAATGGGTGTTTCTTGCGGTTTTACAAATTAGTGCGTGAGCGAAATGAACGATATGCGCATGGTTTTCCAATGATTTGAGTCTGGGAAGAAATAGACCTGTTTACAAAATCTTCAGGATACGTGAAGTGATTGTGGCACCCGTGATAAAATGTTCTATGAGAAAATGATATTTGTCTATTTGGATAGTTTTCGACAAGCCGTTGAGGACTGGACCCGCGGCTGTCACTAGAACGCACGGGCTTCGGTTCGCTTAATTACTAAGGTCCCTTTCAGAACGTCTTGATACTCTTTAAAACTTCCCCGCGTTCTTTCTCCATCTCTGATCTCAACTCTTTCTGGGCCACAACTGCCTTTCATGAGGCGTGATTCCGACGTCGATTCGTTTTATACTTCTAGCAAAGCGTCCAATTCTCGGGGAAGATCCATATTCCTTTTCAAGTCTGACAGCTCTTGGCGTGCTCGTCCCTGGAACTCGGGAATGTTTCCAACCCAGTTCACGCCGTTTGGCGAAGCGCCCAGCCACGCAGCCAAGTAACTCCCAAGAACGGACAAGAGCGTTCGGAGTTTCAAGGGTGGAGCATTTCGCGAGGTTGTTATGGATTGATGAGGTTTCGTGATAGAAATCGTATGATTTTTCTACGGACAGAAGGCTGGGCAATCGGGAAGAGTTTGGGGGTGAGGAGAGGATGGAGAGAGGAAGGTGAGAGGAAGGTGAGAGGAAGGTGAGAGGAAGGAGGGAGGAAGGAGAGGGAAGATGCATTGAGTAAACCGTAACTGTACGTCGATAAGTGTCCATCTTCGTTCTCTTCGAATTGTCATTCCCATTATCGTTTTATCGTTATCAATCCCCTCATGTACATTTTCACCATGGGGTATCAATATTCCGATCACTTACGCCTCTCTCTCTCTCTCTCTCTCTCTCTCTCTCTCTCTCTTTAGCCAAGTGCTACGCCACCATCTTCCCTTTAAACCCTCGTCTCCCCAAACACCACGCCAAGCATCGTGACGTTAGGAAACTGTTTGAGGTACCTTCCCCCATTCTTCTCCATGCCCCAGTCATTCAAGCTCTTCCCCGGCTATCTCTGAAATCCCCGTTTCTTTGGAAACGTTCGGTATCTGTACTGCGCTTGGCATGTGTGAGCGTTCAAGGGGATTCAAGGTCTAGAACTCTACGCATCTGGCCCAATCGTCATATTTCTGGAGCACTCTTATAGGTAGGATGCTGCGCCCTCTGGGGTTAGGGGGAAATAAGGAGAAAGTCTTGACTGTGTGACATTGAGCTTGGCTGGGAAGACCGGGAGGAGAGAGGAGGTATCAAGTACCTTATTGCAACTAATATGGGGCGTTGGAGTGTTTAGTATAGCATAGTGGAGGTTTATGGGGAAGTATATCTATTCATCGTCAGCCTAGAATCGGCTTACTTTCTATCTCTTCATTTGGACCCTCTAATTCCCTTCTTGGTTTTCTGTTGCTGTCTTTTCTTTTCTTTCCCTTTAGCTTCTTCCGTTCTAGTATTCTTCACGCTGTTCAGGTTGAGCTTGAATGCTGCGCCATTCATTACATATCTGTTCTATCTGCACTTGACCGTTGCGGCATATATACCATTCATTCTTCTTCTATTGAGCTTCTCTATCATATATATAGTTCTTCTTCTTCGACCTATTACTCTTTCCAATCAGCATTCCGACACCCCTTCACGTTTGTCCCCGATACGTCTAATATCCCCTCCACGACCATCCAATATGCTCCTCACCACCCTCATCTATGCCACCACCGCCTCAGCAACATGCCTCCATAACCTCAAAAGATTCGCCAAACGCGAGGGCGAAGCCGAAATTGCAGCCCCGGCATTCGGCTACACGGGTCTAATGGGTCCACTGAATTGGGCTGCCCTGGAGGAAGCAAATGAAGCATGTAAAACGGGGACGGAGCAGTCACCTATCAACATCGGTAAACATCTATGTCTCTTCCTCATACTCCAGAGTCCAATATAAGCATTGTCTAATCAGGGATGACAGATGAGACAGTGAAGCGGGCGACTGAAGCACCGAAGCTAGATATCCCAGAACAAGAAGTCGAGTTCGAGAACCTGGGTACTACCATTGAGGTTATTGTCAACGGCACCACTACTTTCGCCGGCACCGATTTCAGACTCAAGCAATTTCACTTTCATACCCCGTCCGAGCATAGAATTGGCGAGGAGTACTTCCCATTGGAAATGCATATGGTGCATGAGGGAGTTGGTAAGTCACTCCCCCCACCCAACACCGAGAAAGAGCATGAATACTATAAAATAGAGAACATGTAGAGGCTGATATGTTGATATAGATGACCCAACCCAACTAACCGTCCTATCCGTCCTCTTTGACCTCTCTACAAACTCTTCTTTAGACCTCCTTTCCAGTCTTACCCCTAACCTCGGTGCCATATCGACCGTTGGTTCCAAAACTCCCATCTCCTCTCTTCCCTTCGACACCGTAATCAACCACCTCGAGACCACACCTCTCTTTCAGTACTCCGGTTCCCTGACCACACCTCCTTGTGCCGAAGGTGTCACTTTCCTAGTCACGCAACGACCATTGGGTATCGATGTCGAGTCCTTCAACGCAATCAAGAAAGTCGTTAAATTCAACTCACGCTTCGACCAGGGAGCGCTAGGTGTGGATAATCTCATCGCTATCGCTGCTGTTGAAACTCCTGCTACATCCGGGGAGGCTGGGCTGATTGGGGAGAATGGGACTGTTGCAGCGCCTTTCCTTGCAAACGGGACAGGTGCTATCGCTCCCACTGAGACTGTAGTAGCGGTTATTAGTGAGGCTCCAGGGCTGACGAAGGGGCATGTTATGACTGTTACGGAGATCAGTGGCGTGCCGACGAGTGTTTTGGGGGTTGTTGTTTAGGAAAGGAAGGTGCAAAGAAAATAACAATGAGACGACGTAGATGGTGTTTTGAGAGATTGCACAAAAGAACCAACTACCAATTGATACAGTCATCTACACCCCCTACAACATTGCATCTTTTCCCCCTTATTTCGCGGCGCTCATTTGCCATTACTACTATCATACCTTGTCCGATACCTCCCCTCCTTTAGAAACAAGAAATTATCTCATACCCTTAAAATCTACCAAACCCGTCTGCCTGTATGGCACTCTCTCCTCTCCTTATTATACTAATTTCCTATTCTTCCCCTTCCCCACCGTATCCCCTAACGAACCAAACTCCCCTTTAATCTCCTCTTCCGCCCATCTAACCAGAGCCCAAGATAACATGCCTAGCCCTCCCTCTCACCCTCTAACTTCCTACGGACCACTACTACCTACAGCCCTTATCCCCTTAGAAAACCTTACGTAACCACAAATATCAGTTAGATGCCTCCCTTTCCCGCAATCTTCGACGGCAAAAGAAAACCTTCGTGAATAGAAAAGGTGGTTGAAAAAGTGGGGGGGGGGGGGGGGGGGGGGGGGGGGGAGGGGGGGGGGGGGTTGTGGTAATACAATACACTGTCACTGCTGTTTTATCTAGTAGAGAGAGGAAGGCAAGAAATGTATTTTGAGTACAAGGGGAGGTTTTTCGACAGTCTTGGACACACCTTACGAAAGCCTACCTGCCTAGTCAGGAAAGGGTCATGCTCTGAGTGTTGCGGGGGCGTCTTGCAGAAATTTTGTGGACGTGGGAGGGTGAAGGGTATGCCGCGGTTTAAAACAATCACTCATATTGGTAGGTTGGAAATCCAGCATAGCCATATCACGTGGCCAGTATATCATTCATTAAAGCACATACCGCGAACCCAAATAAGATTTCAGCAGTTCTCCGCCATTTAAAACGCTTGGGTTCAAATATCCTATGCTCATCTGACCAGAAAGGAATAGGGCGCAAATTTAGAAGAGAAAAGAGGAAGGCCAGAAGAACAGGGACATTCATTTAACCCAGCGAGAAAATGCCATTCTTGCACGATAGAGAAGAGTAGGGGAAAGCAGAGATGTGAAGCTCGCATCCATCTATGCTCGTTCCAGGTCCATTCAAACGTATAAAAGGCGCCCGGCACATTCCGCCCTTCGGTCCCAAATCCATGTGCAGCCCGTTCCATCATCCATGTAGAAAAACACTCAAAAACGCTCGACATTTCCATTCATTCGTAAGCCAGCCAGAAAACCAAAACCAGGTCAGACTGATTATATTTTCACGCCCCACACCCCCCTCCCACCGGCAACACCGACCCATTCACCACCCTGCCCTGTCAAAGCACTGGAGGGGGCCCAACTGATATTCCCAACCTCGTATTCACACCTCCAGCTCGCGTGCGGGCCTTTTTGTCCCACTGTTCCCGCCCCTTGCGAGCTGCCTCCATTCGTGCCTGGATGAGCGGCGGCTGGGGTATTGGAGTTGGTAGCATCACCGGTATTTCCATTAATCACAGCACCGTTTTGATGGTGAAAGAGGTCCCAGACAAGAACAAGGGAATCGTCGGCGCCGGAGGCAAGCATGCCTCTCCGGGAAGGTGACCATTCTATGGAATTCACGGGAGCTGAGTGGCCACGGAGTTCGAGCAGTGCTTGGCCAGGTTGCCGGACGTCAAGAATGCGGATGAGCGAAGAATCGGCGGCAAAAGTTGCAAGAAGGTGGGAGTCGTGGGGCGAGGCCGCCAGACGAAGTAGAGGAGGTGCGTACGACATGGTTTGCTGCGCCTTGGTGGGCGACATTCGGCCAGATGGCGAGCCTGGAATCGACTTAGCTTCCGGTAATAGTCTGGGCGAAGCACATACCTCTATCCTTATCTCCTGGGTTTTTCTCGGACGGCTCGTAGATGATGGTGCTATGTTCTAAACTCCGAAGATCGAACATTCTCACACTACCGTCCGCACCACAGCTCACGAATACATCCACGCTTCCCGCACAGAAGCGCACATCAAACACCTCCTTATCATGAGCAATCAATTGAGTCTTAGCTGTCAAGGTTGGGATATCCCATATCGTGCAGGTTGTGTCAATACTCGAGGTGATGATCAACTTCGGTGAGAGAGTATTCCAATCCAGGGACGTCAGAGGCGCCGTATGTTCGGGTGTTTTGGAGTTTGATAAGAGAGCCAGAGGGGTAAGTTTGTGTGGTGCGGGTTCTCGAGTATTCACGGAGGAAGTCCGAGTAATTGTATTGCTTACACTGGATGCAACTGACTGCGGTAATGACCACAGTCGCAGATGATCACCGGAGGTGGCTAGTAGGTCGGTAGACTGCTTTTGGGAGGAAGGCGGTTCCCATAATATCCGTGTAACCGGGTATGAACAGGTTGCTTCGGCAACACGAGTATATTCCAGGCCATACGGGCTACCTCCTGCTGATGTGACTTCCTGAGGGGATATGTGAGTATCCAGAATTTGAATCTACACATGATTAGCTCCCGCTTCGAACATCAAACGTCATCGCAAGCATACAAAGTTATGGGTGTCTTCGAGGTAGCTCCCTATGGCCATCTTTCCAGCACTGTTGCCTCCAGGAACCGACCATTTACACCAATCAAAGGCATATACTCCCCAAGGCGCCAGATAACTGCTGTTGGAAGGTATCCGGTTCTCTTCACTGAACAATGTGTTATTGCCTAGCGTGTCATCGGCCATGCTTGAATTGGCTCGCGGCCGGATATCTGCAAGCCCCAAAGGCGAGTTGGATGCTGCTCCAGAGGGAGTGGAAGCGGAATAATATTTTTGGGCAGGTGTGCCGGCGGTGTATTTTGTATTCTCAGGGGTATTCGTGAAAGGGATATATTTCTGATCGGGGCCAAGGCCTGCTGGACTCGACCGTGAATAAGTATGGGAGGAATTTTGAGACTGGTTCATAGTATTGGAACGCGTAGGGAGGGTGTATTGCTGGGCATTGGTGTTGATGTGAGGTATGGTGGGCACCGTTGAAGGAGCCGTATATGCCGACGAAGGACCGGGTCGCTGGCTGCTGCTTCCTGCCCCAGGTTGGAGACTGCCAGGGACACTGTTCGAGGGCACTGTTGGGTAGTTTGAGCCGTGTGGTGTTGATTGCTGGACATTGATATTTGGCCCAGAACCGCCGGCTGAGTACTGCTCGTGGGAGCTGTACATCTGTTGCTGGTGGTGGTGCTGCTGCTGATGCTGCTGCTGGGAGTGCTGTTGTTGCGGTTGTTGTTGCGGTTGTTGTTGTGGTTGTTGTGGTTGTTGTTGTTGTGATTGCTGTTGCTGCTGCTGCTGCTGCTGCTGCTGTTGTTGTTGTTGTTGAGAAGATTGGCCTCCGTGCGAAGAAGCATGCTGACCCATTGCCACTGTCGATGACATATGCAGCTCCTCGGGGGTCCTCCCTAAGCTGTTTGTATGGCGGGGTGTTTCGAAGGCATTGTTGCTGTTCGATTGCGTTGACGTCGTGCCAGACCCAGCCAGACCTGATGCTGAAGGCGGGGCAGTCTGCCCTCCAGGAAGACCAGGAGCATTCCCACTACCAGGTAAAAGGGCGTCGGTACCAGCAGTCGTGGTTCCTGAGGTCGTGAGTCGTAGGTTGCCCGCCGGAGCGCCAATCGAGCCAAGGGCCTGAGCTGCCTGATAGATGCCCGCGGCTGGTGTATTCTGCGAGCCCTGGTGATGGTGATGACTGTGAAAGGTCGGCATGACACCGTAGGGAGGGAAACACCCAAAATTTCTTGTCGGTGATCTTGAATGGGTGTAGAAGAGAGAGTTAGCGAGATTGTCGGTTTGGTGTTGAGGTCCCCTCGTCAGAAGAATGCCCCAGGTTGGGCTGTGACAACTGATGCCGAGCCCGGGGGTTTCTGGACCCCTCATTCCCCCCATCACATCACCACCATATAAATTCAATATTCATTCCCAGCCCTCGAACACAATCGGAATCCCTTCATGACAATTCAATTGAGGGTTACGCTACAAACTACTATTAAGTTGGTTTCCCCTAGAATCCTTATACGACCATTCACCACGATGCCACCGGTCTCTAAACATCTTTCACACTCTCTCCTCCTGCTTCCTCCCCCGCCTTCACCACCAACATTTGCAGCATTGAAAGCAGCTTATGGCCCACCTCTGTTTAGTGTGCTGAGGCAGCTGTCAAGGTCTCCCAAGAGAACCCAAGATCCCGTTGTTCTGGATGTCGCATTACCATGCAGTCACCTTTACGGCCAATTAGGTTCACCAAGGAGCTCACATTACGCAAGCACCCAGCAACTGGTTGCTGGCTTGTACAAGCTCCTAGCAGTCATTTCAGTGCAGCAATCAATCGATTCAGAAGACTCCGAGGGTGTGGATGCCCGTGTTCTTCTTCTTGCTTACCCACGGGATGGGAAACTTATACAAACATCACCCGACTCCGCTCCTGAAGCGCAGCTTGAAGGTCCTGTGATCGATATCCACACCCTCGCTCGCTCTCCCAGGGATTGGGATACTATTTACGCGGTCGAGACAGAAAGAGGTGAAGTATTGCTTAACAGCTTCCTCTCCATAGCGCGGACGAAGAAGAATGTATTCAAGGTTCGTGGAGGCATCACTCAGGTTTCTGCCGAAGAACTTTCTCCTTCAAGTCAGGCCAGCTCATCCAAAAACCATTACTCTGTGGCCGTCGGAGGCACTTTTGACCACCTACATATCGGCCATAAGCTGCTGTTAACCATGACCGCGTTCATGCTTGGAGGAAACACGAACCCGGATGAAGACCAGCCACCCCGTAGCCTCACAATTGGTATCACCGGAGATGAGCTTCTCAAAAACAAAAAGTACGCAGAGTATCTTGAAAGCTGGCAGGACCGTCGTAATTCAGCCCACGATTTCCTCTCCTCTATCCTGTACTTTGGGCATCCGGACGACACCAGGATCCAGGTCGAGGAGAAGTCGGAGCCAGGCCCAAACGGGCATGCGGTCCACGTTACCTATCCTTCCCACTTGGTATCCAAATATGTTGAGATATGGGATCCGTTTGGGCCTACTATCACGGATGAATCGATTTCGGCCTTGGTGATTTCCGGTGAAACCAGAAGTGGCGGAAAAGCAGTCAATGATAAAAGAGCTGAGAAAGGGTGGGCTCCGTTGGAAGTGTTTGAAGTGGATGTTCTTGACGCCAGCGAAGAGGAGAAGCTGGATGAAACGTTCCAAAGCAAGCTAAGCAGCACAGAGATCCGACGCTTGCGGAGCGAAAGAGGCAGCTCGAAATCCAAAGCTTGATGTGTACCTTACGACGCTTGCACAGCATGATGCGGCCATATGCTTTGGGGAAGGGTTTGAGACGGTGGATGAGACATCACCATTCAGAGCCGGATGTCTAGCTCGAGATGTGATAGTCAGTCGGGGTAGTCTGAATGATCTACCGCGGATTGTTTCCGTGTGACCCGTAACTGGCTACTAGTTTCTCTGTTATTCAGATAGGCTGTTAAGTTAAGCCACGCCGTTACACAGAGTGGATACAAAGGACAGAAAGGGTAAGTATACGAAGCCGCGACGGAGGATGCGAAGTGAAGGGATTCCAAGTCTTATTGATACGAACGGTGGCAGCAAGCCGGAGTGGATAGGCGTCAGGTTACCATGTCGCGTGCGAAACGAGAGAGGGGACAACTGCAGCCATGCAGGTAGTGATCCTTCACTACGCAACATAGCTGGAAAGGCGAAGCAGAAGGAGCAGGTGGGGGAAAGGGAGGACCGATGGTCGGGCCACAGCAGGATAATTATATGCACGCAATCAAAGCCTGCGGACAGCGAGGACCTCAGGAGCGAACCTCCGTATTGACAGCGGCTACGGCCCTTTCCGGCCTCCACGCAGGGCTTCCACATGTGCAAGACACATCCTTATATATCGCAGGGTATGATAGTTGGCCCAAAAGACGGCCTCCTGTTACACGTTTCAGCCCTCCAAGGCGATTGTCCTCTGTCCGTCAGTGTCGTGTCCGGTTTGCGGAGATGGGGGTATACGGAACCCAGAGGTCCGGGTATTTGAAAGGCTTCGATGACACTCGATGTGGGCGATTGGAGTACCAAGCGCTTGTTCTGGACGGGAGCTGCTGCATGCTTTGCTGGCAACGCAGCGGATGCACGCAGGGTCGGATTGGATTGAGCTGGCATGGAAGTGGAGAGCGGCGACTACTGATCGAATAAGACGCCGCCGACGGTAACCCAAATGATGCATCAAGCTATGAATCGAGGTGTCTTTTGTATGCGGGAGGAAGAAACTCCTCCCGGGCTCCCGCACCGTCGTCCGCATAAGCTGGAGGTCATGTGATCAGACTATGCCATTTCGTGAAGGAGCTTCTAGGGTTCAATTGGTTGCTGTCGTCTCGATGCTTGCTGCAGGCCGTGTTGGACCGGCTTGGGGGCGTTGCGGAACAAAAGCTGCACTCGACACCTTCAAATCAATCCCAGAGCGCCCGGCTGACTACTGTCTGGATTCGACGGACGACCATGTTGCAGCACGCCAGGCCGTTTGCTTTTATTCATGTGCCGCCGTGGGCTCCATCTCCCGCTGGTCTGCTGTCCTTTTGCGTTTCTTGTGTCTTTGCATCTTTGCCGTGTGCCCCTCCATAACGACACCAGCACCACCTTTCTCTTGCACGCATACCCGCGTATCGTCAGTCTCCTCAAGCCTCAACACCACGTTCAACCGGATCTACCAAACAATTACCTGTCACTGCTCGTACCCAGCATCTTTTGCCACGCCGCCCCTGCTGAAACCCGGCTGTCGTGCGCCCTCGTCTGGGCCCCAACCGCAACAATAAAGAGCTTACGCGTGCCCGCTCCGAGTGCCGCTTCCAGTGCTCTATACTCTCGTTGAGTGTCTTGAAGGCTTGCTTGCTTTTTTTTTTTTTCGTTTTTCAATCTTTGTCCGGTTATATGTAGATGGTGTCGTTGCCCCGCGTTGCTCGCCATGGACCGCGTTCCCGGCATTCTCGACCTTTCTAACGAACTCCTTCGTGATATCCTCGATCATATCGAATCCGACCCGGACAGACTCGTTGGCCTTGATCGGCGCGCTTATTTGTCGCAGGAGAGCTTCAGGCCGCCTCCACCACCGGACCTTGACCAGGCTCAGAACATCGGGAATTTTAGACTCACGTGTAGGCGCTTCTCCGAACTGGGAGCCATCCACCAATTTGCACGCGTCACTACCCGTTTCTCGCGCAAGGGACTGCGGCGACTGGAGAATATAGCCGGCCAGGACCATCTCGCCAAACATGTCAAAAAATTCAGTTATATGGTGCCGTTCTTCTATGTTGAAGGTTCTATACAGTTTCCTATTTGGGAAGTGTACACCTGACTAACAACCGTGTAGGACGAGAGCGGGTGCGTGACCTGCTGCCCACCCTACCGGAAAGCCTCGGTTTCCTTGACGTAAGACACTTTGTGCGTAAAGTCAACGAACAGAAAGAGATTATCGAAAACAAGGAAGACGCGCGGGTCTTGAACAAAGCCATTTCGGCTTTTACATCGCTACAGCACGTCCAGATCTTGCGGTTACAGGATCAAGAGGACGGGCTCTTGCTTTCTTACATCCGTCAGCATGATTTGGACCAGCTCGTCGAACTAAAATGGCCTCCAGCGTGCTCCCACAGCACAAAAACCATAGGAACGGCACTGCTAGCCTCACACTCCCCTTGCACCCGTTTCTCGTCACCCATGCTCAGTCCGCAAAGTGCCTTAGGCCTGGCTAATGACCCCCCAAATACCTTCACCATATTAGCCGAACGTCTCACGTGTCTAGAACTCCATTTTGACGATGGGACGGACCTCGACAATCGAATGAGGGCTCTAGCACCGCTCGCGAGGGTGGTGTTTAATGCTGCCAAGAACATGCAAGCACTCCATATTGGATTTCCCTCGCATCGACCTCTAAGTCTAAAACTAGAAGAGATATTTCACGGTATCAAATGGGAGAAGCTACTCGCATTCGGTATCCAAGCCTGGAGATTGGACGCGGATGAGATCATCGATCTTGCTCGGCGACATAGAGAAAGGCTACGGGGTTTACGCTTGCGAGACGTACTCTTAAAGGACGGAAGCCGCTGGAAAGATGTTCTAGCGTTTTTGCGGGACGACATGATGCGGTTAGACTGGGTCAGCTTGCGCAGAATCGACTACGCGAAGCATTTCGATGAGCAGTGGGTACTGGGGGCGGAAGTTCCTGACGATCCACCGGGAGGTGCGAGCGATAGCGACGATGAGAGTGACGACTGGGATCCGCATGGCGATGCGGCCGCAGAGGACCAAAACCACCACATCAACGGTAACCACAATGATGATGATGATGATGATCACGATCACAATTTTGATGACAGCGGCCAATCGGACTTTGAGGAAGAATCTGATGGTGAACCCGAACAAAACAACAACATGGATTTCCCGCCCATGTCACCCGATACACCTACGTCGGTGCCATGGTGCAATTGCAATGGAAGGACAAGCTCATACCCGGATAGTCCGGAGGGGCTAGGTGACGATGGCCTGGCAGTAAGCTACAGTCAGAGGAAACTTTGGGAAAAGTGGGTGATTAGGAGGGGATGCAGTGAGCATAGTCATGGTGGGAGTTGTAAGTCGTAATACCAGACGAAATAGAGGCGGCCCCTTTTTACATGCTACAGATCTTCCATCCCCTTTCTTTTGTCTCCAAAATATCCATACTCGAGCTCTGGCCCTTACACTCCTCACAACTTAACTTTAAGTATAGATTCTGACGCCGGGTTCCCCAAACCGCTTTTTGACCCCTATCCATTCCTTAGTAACTATCCTCCATAACCTATATTAGGATCATACGCTCCTGCATGCCCTTTACGGCTATGTACATCTGCTGAAAGTCACGCTCTTGGTCCGACATGCAGGTGACATTATTTAGCCTGAACCTACCTCAAGCACCGCAGACTATACCTGACCCACGTATACGTACCACGGCATAATAAACGCCAAACATCACAAGGCCCATTCGTGTACTCAATACCCAAAGACCGGCCTGCATAGGGAAAAGTATTGGCGTCTATCTTTCCCCTATGCGGACCTGACTGATTCGCTTTAGAACTTGATAGAATGAAGTGCAGCTCCCATTTTCTTTTTCCCTTTCTCTTTCCCTTTTCTTTTCTTTTCTTCTTTCTTTTCACACGCGTGCATGAAATGCATACCGCCAACCGCTGTTCAAGACCAATCTATCAGTTAGGGAACTTACTGCACTGACACAGTGGTACTGGGAGCGCAGCTGTTGGGGGGAGTCGGTGATTTCGGGTTCTTAGATTTCCTTGGAGTTTCGGGTCATGAAGGATGGTAAGTCTAGTTCCGCTCACTGAGATTGATCGTTTAAGATTCAAAGGGGAGGGTTTCGCTCCTGAAGCAGGGTAGGAGCAGGCAAGCATATAAAGTATATTCGAAAATCAAAGGAAGAATCCCCAATTCACAAATCCGGCGCATAAACCGTGGCTCCCACCTCCTCAGCATAACAATCCGCCAACAGGCTCGTATTCCCTAATTTTCATTAAAAAAAAGCTCATGAATGACCGTAATCCCTCTCTTTGGATTCGAGCCCATGATATAAGTATCACTGTCCCCGAGCTTGGTCTTGTGACCCTTGAGCTCGGTATTCCCTTCGAAGCCTTTTAGACAGCAGTCACCCACGATTCATTGATTTATCGAGTGGACGGGTACCAGGGGAGAAACAGGAGTGCGTAGTAGGTATGATGTGGGATACAAAACGAGAGCTGAGAGCAAGAGCATGTATGGCAAGGGCCTAAGGAGGGACGGAACCCAAAAATATAGGCTCCGCTTTCTCACAGATAGATTTCCTAGAGCTGAAGTCGATACGGTATCTCCTGAATATTTACGATAAAATGTGCTTCGCAAGTAGAAGGTTCGAGGATTAGCTACTTTCTCTGTGGAGATAGAAAAGAAATCTGTACTCACCTCGTGTACAGTCGCTTAGCCTAAGCTTGAAGTTCAGTTGTGGGAATTCTCAGTTCGTCCACACTCAAACTCTCATTAATGGTTTGTTCTTCGGAAAAAAAACGATTCGTAATTAAGGTATGCGGGTAGCGAATCTCGCCATTCCGTCGCCATTGTGTCCAGGTCGAGTAGTGAACGTGTGTCCAGAATCGCTTCTGACGGCTTTCCCGGACATGGCCTTGAGGACTTCGAATGCTCCTTTCGATCTAAAAGCTGTCATAAAGGTTGATTGTTTGGATGTAGGACTTCGTCAAGCTGTGGAGGTCTCGTGGTTGAATGTTCCGTTTTCTTATCTCGTTGCTCAAGCGACTACCGTCAATGGCTTGAGGAAGCCTTTAGCGCTCTTCGCCGGATACAACCATCAACGGCAGCTTGAACGGCCGCCCGAAAGACATGGAAATCTCCCCCCTTCTTCTAGGTTTCATTCCGACTGAGTTGAAGGCCCGTATTTGGACCATTTGAATAGATAAACCGGTGGTATTCCGGCATTTCCAGAATCTCTCGGTGCTTCACAAGTAGAAGCCCATTAAAGCAACAACTGAACTAGTTCAACCCACATTCAACTGCAATACGGGATTGTTCCTGATACCATGGCGCCTATCTACCGAAAATAACCCATTGTCATTGTTTTTATATGGCTGACTACTAGGAAACGCTGCCTTGAAACTGGAATATCTACTCAAAAGTGGCCCGCCCTCTGGAGCTGCTCATGGCCAACGGTCCAGCAAATAGTCTTTTCTAGAAACTATATCATCATGCAGACCTGGTAAACGGATCTTCTGCGAGGAGCACTAACCCTAGACCTTCTCCACGTGTGAGGTTATTATTCATCGTCGATGATATATTCAGCAAGTCTATAATTTGGACTTGACGGGAAAACACATCCGCTAGGGTGGAGTTCTCCTCTGGAGGCGCGGATTTGAACAAAAAAGCCAGCGCAAAAACAGCATGTATCACTGTAGTGAAGGGTTGGCCCTTGCTGTTTTGCCTACACAACCCTATACAGTCGGTCCTGTGGGTTCTGAGCCCATTGGCGCGGGCTCCCACAAATGCTGGTATTTCTTGATGGATGTTCTTTGATGAAGAATCGGACATGTGCGATACATTTGGGGGAAGTATAGAGCGGTTAGGTCGGCCACGTTCCTTCTTGGTGGCAAACGCTATTGAGTTGTGTCCAAGACAGGATCGCAGGAACAATTCATGGTAACAGCCGGAGAGGTTCCTGATACCATCTTAGGCCGCCATATTGAACGGACTTCAGCAAACTTCTTGGTAAGCACATGGTGAATCGGCCTAATCATTATCTTCATGCTGCATGGCCAAATCCACCTGATGAAAAGCAGGAGTGTCACTCGGCTGATCGAGCACCGTGGTGGTGTAATCCCATGTTGAAGAGGCTAAGTGGGATCAGATCAGAAACTAAGAGTACTTGCTGTAGCGTCCTGTTTGCCGTGGACGTCCATTCCCCATCCTCCAGGTGCACTCGCTGCGTACCTTAGCGAGTGGACCATACTAACAAGTATTCACGACCATAATAGCGATACATCCGTTCAGCGGAGGATTAAGTGGAACGGTGAATGGCACCCATCTGTTGTATTAGGCCTTTTCCTGAAGTTCTGAAGAATATACACAGCTTGACATGCGCTTCGTGCATTCGCCGCAAGGAGGGAGTTGTCGTCACACTTTCTCTTTCATACTCTGCATTCTTCACACCAGAGCGGCACGCTTACCCACCGTTTTTCTTTTAGGAGCCGTAAAGTCTTACATATCGACTTCGTCTGGTCGTCGCTGCTGGAACATGGAAAATGGCTCGGGTCTGGCGGTCATGGTAGGTAGATACTCAATCGCATCCGAAGGGAGAGGTAACTAGAGTAGCGTAGCAACTAATTCATAAGTCAGCAGGTTCGGAGCTCCTGAAAGATAAAGGAGATGGCTGGAACGTGTTGTCATGCTGGCTGTAGTTAAGCCAGAATAGAGAGCTGTGAAGAGGATGTTTCCAGGCCTCGTGCCTTCTCACATGTCTTGTATACATCCCCTACCTACCTAACGAAATCCTACTCATTACTAATATACAGCCACCTGCAATATTTATAGTACACCTAGGTAGACTCGCAACAAAACTCGTAAGGAAAAGTAGTTTTGATATGTCTCTCGGATAGTAAAAGTATAAATTTCGATATAATCTAAATAAACCTAATACCTGGCCTATACTTTATCCAGAAGAACTCATAGGCCTTCTATTTCAAAATGAAGAGTTCACCCTCATTCCTTAACGCAAACCCGAAAAGATAAAGATATCAATTATAACTCCAATCTCCGTTTACCGGTTCGGAGAGAAAAGTATCTCAAACCGATGCTTCTTCTCAAGGATTCATTCAAATCGAATCTCTCAGTACCCCATCACTGTATGGAGCCCACTCCACGTCACGCTACCCATTTCCCCCTTATTCATCCTTTCCCCACCATTACCATCTACTCATAATCTGGACCTCCAGCCGCAGCTGGCGTCTCCGGCGCACCACCCCACGGCGTCGGCGCATCCCCCCATCCCCCAGGAGTCGGCGCACCGTATGCCGAATACCCCGCCGGCGTGGGATGAGCATTCGCACCAGGCGTCGGAACTGCATAGCTGCCAGGAGTAGGCGCATCCATAGGCGGAGCGCCTGGCGTAGGAGCCGAGTACGCACCATAAGCACCAGGGGTGGGAGCTTGATATGCACCTGGCGTCGGAGCTGTGTAGGCGGAGGGAGTAGGTGCTGCGGCTGTGTTGGTCTTGGAGGCTCCAGAACCCCATGACGGACCTGGAGTGCGGCCACCGCTGCCGCCATATGCGGTGCGGGATCCGTCAATACCGCCGTAGGAAGTTGCGCCACCATAAGATGTTGAGCCTCCATACGAAGTAGCGCCTCCATAGGCCGTTGCACCACCATAGGCTGTTGCGCCTCCGTATGCAGTCCGCGAACCATCGCCGCCATAGGCAGTACGAGAACCGTCTCCTCCACCCCATCCGGGAGTCTTGCCACCCCCCCAGCCTGGTGTACGGCCTCCAGAGGGTGTATTCCCCCACGATGGACCGCGGCTTGATGAATTGCCACCCCAGGCAGGCGTACGTCCACCACCGTAGGAGGGAGTGTTGCCTGAGCCATAGCCACCACGAGGCCGGCCCGGGAACCCTCTGCCCATTTCAATGGTGTTTCCTGTGAGTGGGTCCTTGACACTAAGAAGCTCCTTCTTGATTGCAATCTCCTTATTCTTTGTGTGGAGCTCTACACGAGCCTCGACCTCATTAGCGTCTTTGACGATACCCAAGAGGCCTTTGTGTGGTCCTTTGCGAATGGTGACAGTCTTTCCAATGAGCTTGTCTCGTCCCATGGTGCGTGGCGGTGGCATAGCATTTCCGCCCGCTCCAGGTTTTGGTGCCATGCCTGGATTCATCTGGGAGAGGTCCGGTCCGGCTTGAGCACGTCCGCTCTTCGCTGCCATCGTGGTAACGTTTGAGCAGGGAACAACAAACATGCCATTGTTTTCAACAAGTTCGCGGTTCTCACAGAAGAGATGGCCTTTGACGATGTGGATGACTTTGCCTTGACGACCTTCGCCTGCAATCTCCTTCACGGTATCGTCTCGCCTGATCTCGGATCCGTCGCGATCAGTAGCAACAGCGTGACGGGGAGCAGCGAAAGAATTTTGAACTTGACTCTGAAGGACGTTCCGGATATTACCATTGAGGTCCAGTACACGCAAGAGCTCGCGGTCGACCCTGAAGACATATCCAATTGCTGTGGCGCTACATATGGTCATTAGCCTTAATAAGTATAGACAACGGGCGATATACTTACTCAAGTTGGACGAGATCTCCTAGCTCATACTTAGAATCAGGCCCTGCCGTGGCTGAATCGGCTGCCCTCTTCAAATCTCGGCTGAAAACGGTGATTTCCGTACGTTTCGAATCAGACAGCAACGTGATCTTGTCACCCTTGATTTTCGTGACCATACCCACCTCGTCGATATACTTGCTGCCGCCAATGACTTTAACATGATCACCTTCTGTGAACAACTTTCTGAGTGTTCTGACAGGAGCATCAATTCGCCGGCCCTTCAAATCGCCTTCCGTCACTTGCAGGGTAACAATGTCGCCTGTTACTGAAACAGTAGTACCGCGGATGCCTTTTTGTTCACCCTCATAGACTTCGACAGTATCGCCGGCTAAAAATGCTGACCCTGATTGCCCGGCCTTCTGAGCGGCCTGGATTGCAACAAGATCCAAGGTTTCGGTCCCTTCCTCCGAGACGATATTGAACGACTGCATCTCTTCCATCCTTGGGTTAACATTTTGGGTCTGAATGTGATTGACTTTGATTTCTTTGATGAGGAGGCCGTCTACGTAGGCATCACCTTTATAAGTGTATGTTCTCGTCCGACCGGAACCAGTCACCTGCAAGTACCTCATGTGCTTCTTCTTGGCCTCAGCTTCGTTGAATAGCTTCTGCGGTGGTCGGGGGCCTATGTTTCCAAAAGCTCGCTTGCGTTTGTTGTCTTGGCCTGTGGTCGTATCTTCATTTGCACCGTAATCGAGACGGGGAACCAGCTGGACAACACAATCGAGTCCGTTATCATTGACCTCGACGACTTTCGCCAAATCACCTTTATACAAGAGGGGACGTAGTACGCGCACGAATTTGCCTTCTTCCAAGGGATCACGCTTTTTCTTTCGTAGTAGATCTGGACGCTCCTTGATGTCGATGGCAATCTGGCCCGAGCCCATGAAAATATTAGATATGCCTTCAATGAGGGCAAGCAAGTCCTGTTTCGTATCTGATTCCACATAGACGTAGCCAGACATTGATGTGGTACCACGCTCAAAAGCCGAATAAACTTTGGGATATCTGTGGGCAGCGATTTCACCTTCAAGCTTTTTCATGATCATCATGACGACGTCCCTCTCTTTGCCTGGTCTGCATTTGATGCCCCAGATTGAAGGATCATCGACAGTAGGGAGTGTCATCGGCACATAACTGCCACCAGCCCTTCGTGATATGGCAATCTTGTCTCTTCGATATTTCTCTTCGAACCGCTTGGCAATCTGCTCTGCGTCTTCTTGCTGGTCCGCCTGACGTATCATATCCAATTCACGATGGCGATGATCGCCAAGGTCCGCATCGGTGGGCCCCAAATCATCGTCGGGATGGATTCCCCCCAACTCATCATCTGACTCTCCCTCATCCTCTTCGTCCTCATCGTCAACTTCAGCCATATCCTCGACGAAGGGATTCGCGGGTGCTCTCTTTCTACGTTTATGCGGGCGTTGCTATAACATTGTTAGACATGTAGACCGACGCGGGAGGCGAAACTTACGACTACGTCTTCCTCGTCTTCATCTTCATCCTCATCCTCATCCTCATCATCATCCTCGTCCTCGTCTTCATCATAATTTTCTTCATCTTCCTCATCGCCATCCCCGGCGGTCTGGGGCGGAACTTGTTTGGCATCCTCGTCATCCACATCTCCATTTGTGGAAGCAACATCAACCTTGCTCACGACATCGTCTTCGTCGACCATTGGTTCAGGGTTGAAATCATCTTCTTCTGACTCAGAGTCGCTGTGCTGGTCGTGGGCAGACATGACGACGATTGGGGTCGCAGTGGACCGAGGTCAGGTTAAAGGCGCGCAGCGATGAGCGCAGGCTCGAGAGGGGGGTAACTTTTGGGGACGGAGATGGAGAGTTCTAATCTGGAAAAAAGACAAAGGCACGGAGATTGAGGTTGGCTTTATTGTAGGCAGATGTTCGATTGCAGTGAAGCCACTCGCAGCCGACAAGGGTGTTTGACCTACTGAGTCTTGGCGTTGCTTACTTATCAGTGTAATCCAAGCTTTTGTCGGGGCTGCGCATGTAGCAGCACTCCGATATTCACGTGACAGAAATCCGAAGCAAGTCGAGCTGGAGGGAACGTCAAAGGTCAATGGCTCACTGTCCGACATGTCAAACACCGCTTTATCGTACTTATCTGCCCACGTAAAAGAAATAATCCTTCATTTCAAAGCCATGGATTAGATGGCTTCACCGTAAGTGAGGGCTTCTGTCCCCTCAAACTCCGGTCCATTACCACTGCTGCCGAGCTCTCAATGCTCTTTTTGGAGCTTATTTATACGTCTAGCATCTCTACAGTTCCAGTTTTCTTGTAACTGATTCATTAACTCTATTTCTGTGTCTCATTTGCTTTAAACCCTCGAAGTTTGAGAATGCTTAGTCATGGAATCTTCGATTTCAGGAGACTGCAGCCCACCAGGAGATGCGGCCTCGATTCCCCCAAACACCCTTAGCTTTCTCATATCTCTGTATCTTTTCCTTTTCTGTCTATCTGAGCTATCTGATTCTGGTGATCCTTTGTTTTGTGGCTACTTATAACCTCATCTCTTATCTTCTCCTACCTCTCACCGTCTTTCTCTCACATACTCAACACACGCTCGTTCCCTTCGCTGTACACTTCCGTGGTTCACCCTGTACTTTCGCTCGATCTTTTGTTGTATTCAATGTCTAAATGGCCCCCAGCACCTAGGCCTTCAATAGGCCCCTCCAAAGTCTCTAGCTATTCGTCTATCACCCTCCAAGGCAACCGAAGCCCAGCTGCACTAGGACTTTACTGCTTAAAAGGCCCGCCAGGAACCAGGAGGTGAGAATGTACAAGGTATAATCTTTTGCTAGGCTCACAATGACCTTTCTAATCTACAATAAACAATGCTATAAAGTTTAGAACTGACGGAAACAGACTAATGAGAGATTCACCACGACAGCCTCAAGTTATCTTACCGCTCTGCAAGTGGGAATCGATCCAACCTTCCTTTGAAGATTTTGGGGAAAGTATGCGCCTCTTTGGGATCTCGTTGAGGCAGAAATATATTGCCTCGACTTAGAACTGCCTCGTCAGCACATCGGCCTCAAGCTCTACGAGGCGAGGCGACAATATTGCGCTCAATGCCACTTCGGCCCGTTCTCTGGGACAAATCGCCGAAGCATTCGACCTGGCTACACCCAAAGTCACTTGCGTTCATATCAGGGGATTCGTACCTGCAACTGTTAACTGATGGTCGATCGAGCCCCTGTTCAAAATACACATCACATGAGTGATTTAGCGAAGGCCTCCATTGCAGCACTGGTTCCACGATCCACAACATGCCCATATATAAGAGGCCTTAGCGGCGTTCATCGTAGTGTTGGACGCAGTATCGCTGAAGCGGAATAGCCTGCTTCCAGGCGCTTCGGAGGCAGGAGAAGACGATTAGGATGGTTTCTCCTTTAATATCATCTGCCGCGTCTTTCCCGTACATTCAGGATACCCCGTTAATAGACCCGCAATACTCTAAGATGTTCTTCACATCGTGACATCCCAAAGTCCAAACCCCCCTTTCCGGCGAATTCTCTGGTCCCCTTTCGTTCTACTTCTTTTGATCATGTTCCCACCGCCAATTTTCCATTGGACCTCCTTCTAGCGATAACAACGTCCGCAGAGTCGTTAAGATGGGACTTAAGACGGTATGCTGATGGTACGTCAGACCCCAACTTAATCTTCCTGCGTGCCGAAAGACTCTGGCTGGCTGACTGGCATTGCAAAGGGTGTTTCTGACCCAACTCCGCCTAAAGAAAAAGGCATGGGTGTACTCGGCTTTGCTCAGAATTGTCGACGCCAAGAACATGAATATTGGTTGTTCTAAACAAGGCAGTACTGGTTGTGGGAGAAATTGATGGGCGTTGGAATGTATGATTAATATGGGATACTGTCGACCACAGGTTTTGTTTCTACCCAGTTCTTGGGATCAATTGTTGGAGTGCATAACAGGCTACGAATACAAAGCAACCAACAATCGTACATACGAACCCTCAGCTGGAATACATGGTGTCACGGTCAAAAGCTTCCATATACAAAATCAGAAATCATGAAGCTGAAGGCATGTGAAATAATCGTGAGATTTGCTTACAGCACAGAGCAGAGCAAAAAGCCCCTATTAACCGTACCAATACAACACCTGTGTAAAACATACCCGCCGAACCCCCGTGACTCCATCCTCTTAAAGATTAAGCAATCCGATCCCGGAAAAAGGAACAACAAAAGAAATACAAGTCCAGTCAAGTATCAACCGCAGACATCTCCCATAATTCTTATTCCCACACTCAATCCCTTGCTTTTCTCTCCCCTCACTCGTCTCTCTCGTTATTTCGACGCTCCACCTTCCTCCTCTCAACAAGCACACTCCACCTACAAGGATATTCAGTCACCCAATTGCTCGCACAAAAAAATAACTCTCCCCATTTTACTCACCCACTCCCGTGACTCCTCAACTTCCGTCCCCCAACCAACCCGGGTCCCACGCTCGCATTAAAATTCGTGATACTCAAATTCTCACGATCCGCACTCCCTGTGGCCACAGTCTTGCGCGCCATCTTCTTCATCGGCAACTTACTACCCATACCATCAACTCTATCCTCCTTTCCGACACCCCTATCCCCGCCGGTATTCTGTTTCTTAAACGGCGGCGCACCCATAGCCTTGCTGTCTGACTGGGAAGTAAGGTCGTCAACAGGCGGAGGAGAATAAAACGGGTCGGACGCTACGACATTGACGTCGAGCTCGCGCAGGGATGGGGGAGGCTGGGAAGGGTTTCCGGAGGCTACGGTCGAGGCGCGGGAGAAGAGGGGTTTGGAAGATGGGACGCTGAGGTCGGTGATGGATTGCGTAGCGTCATTGAAAACCAGTCCCTTAGACGGGCTCCTGATCGCTTCCTCCTTCGACGCATTCTTCTGATCTCGCAGACGCGAGAGCAAGGCATCATGCGATTCCGTCCTTGGCAGTGTCGACGGAATAGCATAGTTCGTGCGCTGCGGCGTCGCGCCTGTAGGGTTATACTCCAGCAAACTCTGCTGAATGACCGCATCCCTCAGTTCCTGCAACGGTGCGCGGATCTCTGCGTCTGCGGCAAGAGCAGGAAGCGTGCTCTTAAGCGCAGCAGTTTGGGCCGAGATGTCGGATTCGAGGGACTGGACGCGGGTGAAGGATGTGGAGAGGTGGTCACCGATACTGGAGTAGGAGGCTTGGACGGTGGAGGAGAGGACGCCGAGAGAGGAGGTGTGGGCGGAGTGGTGGGCGTCGTTTTGGGCGCGCACACGGGAAACGATTTCGTCGAGGGATTGGAGTTGCGAGTCCA
This sequence comes from Delitschia confertaspora ATCC 74209, assembly GCA_010093945.1. Classification (NCBI taxonomy): domain Eukaryota; kingdom Fungi; phylum Ascomycota; class Dothideomycetes; order Pleosporales; family Delitschiaceae; genus Delitschia; species Delitschia confertaspora. Next base: position 137,914 of record ML993848.1, read on the forward strand.
TGTTGGCCATTTGCGCTTCCACTATATGGACGGTGCTGTCGTGGACGGAGGTGGTTGTTGTGCGGAGGGATGTGGTGTGCTCGTTCGCCGCGGCATAGTCGGCCATGATGTTCGCCTTGACGGTATCCCTGGACTTCATGACACCGGCAATGATCTCTTTGGATTTGCTAGACCAGGCACTCATGCCTTGATCGTAGGTCTGTTGCTTGGTATGATATGCGGTGTTTGCGGAGTCCATCTCCTCCCGGACACCAGCAAGGCGCTCGCCCATCCTCTTTTCTTGCGATTCGGCGCTCGAGTGGATGAGAGACGCGATCTGGACAAGGAGCAGGTTCCTCTCCTCGGCAGCCTTTGCCTTCTCTTCGTCGATGACTTCAACAAGACGCCCCTGAGCAGTCTTGTTTGCCAGAACGAGCCCGTTGTTCGCCTCCAAGACCTGTTGATGAAGTTGATCCACCTCAGCTTGCTGTTCCTTCAGGTCCTTGCTGAGTTCGTTAAAAGTATTCTTAAAATCCCGGCCCAGAGACACATATGATGTTTGGAGCTGAGTGTGGAACGCGTCCAATTCGGTGAGAATATTGGCAGAAATCTTCTGTGCAGCTGCAGACAAATCATTAAGCCCAGCTCCAACCTTCAGTTTCACTTCTTCCCGGAGACTCTTGATTTCTTCCAGTACTTCGTTCATGTCATTTCTGGCCTTGGCAGTTTGCTGGTTAACTTCCTGCTCGGAAACCTCATACGCTTGCATCTTCTCCTGCAAGAATGACTGCGATGCGCCAAGCTTCTCAAGCTCGTCCTGGACAAAGCTCTGCATCTTCACAGAGAGCATCTCCATCATCTGTTGCTGTTGCGCTTGAAATTGGCTTATCCGGTCATCAACCAGACCGGTGGTATCCAGAACACGAGATTGCGTCGAACTCCAGTTCTGGCGATTTTGAGACTGTAGGTCTGACTTCCTCCGGATTTTGGAACGTAGACCGTCGATGTCAGATGTGGCCTTCGTGAGGGTGGAGATCATGTTGTACCCGATGCTTGCGAGATCATCCTCGGTCTTCTCATGGGCTTTGCGAAGCACTGTCTCCTCTGCAAGGTTTTGGCGGGTGTGCTCCAGGACGACTTCCGTCTTCTCAAGGATCCCTTTCGTGCCCTCCAAAACAGTCTTCGTCTGTTCATTGTCCTTCTTGAGATTCGTCAAGTTGGTAGTCAGGGAGAACAGTTCCTGAACCTTATTGCGCAGGTTGACCTCCATGGTCTCGATCTTGTCGCGCTGCTCTTCACTTAAGATCCTCCTCGATTCGCTTATGGTGGTAATCTCCTCATAGTTCTCCTGGGTAAGATAGACGCCGTTACGCTGCCGAGTAGCAATCAGTTCGCTCTTGAGTTTTTCGATTTCTGCCGTGAATTCCTTGAGCAAGGTCTTCTTAGAAACAAGCTGATTCACCTGAGGCTTATTCCGAATGTTCTTCGCGCGGAAAGCGTAATCCAGTGTCGAGATCGTTTCTTCAAGATTGCTCTTTGCCGGTGACAACGTGGCAATAATACACGTCTTCGTTCGGCCTCCTAGAGAATCTTGCAGCAGACGGGTCAATTTCGACTCTCTATATGGAATGTGCGAGCCCCTGTCCACGAGAGCGTTGATAACGCGCCCCAATGTTAAGAGACTCTTGTTAATAAGACCGGCCTCCGTAGCGCGCTTATTTTCTGCTCCACTTCGCTGAATGTTTTCGCTCCCAGCAAGATCGACAAGATTGAGCTTGCCAGCACTGACGTATTCTTCACCATTTTCTGCCTGCCTCTTCATATAGACTGTTACCGTGAAAACTGTGTGGCTTCGGGAGCTGAGATCGTTACATTTCGTAGCCGCAACCTGGCGTTTATGGCTTCCGTTGCGCAGAAGCTGGATACCCTTTTGCGCTGATTTGATATGGCACTCCTCCATTCCTTGGACTAAAGTTGAACTGTGACCCTTTTTGCTGTTGTCATCATATATCTTCAATTTGACGTTGTCATCCTGAGACAACAGATCCCTAAGCTCTTCGTTGTACAGCTCAATAAATGAGCATTTGACAGAGTTCTCTGATTCCTCCGATTCAAGTTTCTTAAAGAGGTTATACAACACGCGTGGGATGATACCGGCATTATCTGGTAAAGGAAGGATGTCGGAGATGTCACCGGACATTGTGTATGTTTTTCCAGTGCCAGTCTGGCCGTAAGCAAATATGGTGCAATTGAAACCATCTAGGACCTTTGTAGACATTAGTAAACTAGCCGAACATCTTGTGCTAGACTACACACCTCATCCAAGATAGGAGCCACAACCTCCTCATAGACGATGTTTTGATCGGCCGCAGAAGAGAAAACCTTGTCGAATTGGTAGGACTTGTTGCTCAAGGCACTGGGCCCCATAGACAGATCGACCGTATTCCCTTTGATTCCATTTGTGGATACAACAACACCGCTGTTCTCTCGCACTTCACGGTCGTTGCGACCACGACAACGAACCACAACATTGATGTTGGTTTCCTGTCCACTGTTTTCATTGTGGTCAAAATCTCTTTCTTTCCGTTTGACACCAGAGGGAGTCCCGCGCACTCTCGAAGTTGTGGATGCCACAGACTCGGCTGGAGATGTACGTCCAGTATGTGCAGGAGTTGCGGAACGGCCGCGAGTACTGAGTGGTGGTCGCATTGAATTCGAAGGACGCATAGTTTGGGTGCGTTTCACTGCCGACGGACCTGGCCGAGGAAGACCAGACATAACCGAATATAAAAGATGATCGGTACGTTGTGCTGTTGTGTTAGTAGCAATGGGATGGTGTTGAGGTTCAGTTGGTAAACAGAGTCGGTAAACAAAAGGGAAATGCCAAGCCCACTATTCAGGTCGAACGCGAACCGACAGGGGAGTTGGGGGGAATCTGTGCGTTCAGTCACGTCACGCCTTCTTATCGTTATCGCAAAGCCGCAGGCAGACATGCGGGGGCGGGGAGCTCAACACCTTCATACCTCGCAAGAGACCGAGACCTGGGTGACACGATAGCTTCATTCAACTGAAATACCATCCTATATCTAAATATTTAATTCTTTATTCCTTTCCTGCATCAATATCGTGCAGTTCTACATATTTCATGAAGTTATTCCCAAGCTTTTCCAGCTTGTCTTCTATTGAGGATTCTCTTTATTCCTTTCACAAAGCTGAAGCGCCATCGTCTAAAGCGGAGTCCCACACGGCGCCTCCCATCGTCTTCAATCTCTTTTAGTCGGTGCTTTCTCCATGATATGAGAAGCTTCAGATCACTCTTATCATCTGTTTGTTGCCAACATTGCTCAAGACTAGGCGCCGATGTCTTTAAGCACTGTCTCACTTTCGTTCCTGTGACCACAGCACGAGCAGACATCAACCTCCCGGTTCCCCTCCGACTCAAAGAGACCGCATATACTCTCATCACAGTATCCTCTTCCTCAACCATATACGTGAAAGATGGAGGACAGCACTTTGCAGCTGGTTCCAGGCCGATCTGTGGGCTTCATGAGTACGCTCGTTGGATCCGTTCATGGGAAGGATCACTTTGCTAACTGGAAGACAGCACTCGGATGCTCCCTACACGAAGTATTGATGACGATAAAAGCTGAAGTGAAAGCTTTTCCGCGATTTCAACTATACCACGATGATTCTTGTCCGATCGATTCGCCTACCCATCTTACTCTACCCGAGAACGGTCTCCGGCTACGGTTTGACGGGCCCGACCAACGTCTCCGGTTGGTAGAAGTGCTAGACTTTACGAAAGCAAGGTTGGTGTATAAGGATGTGGAGGTATTCAAAGCGGCAGATGGGCAAGCCGGAATTCCTTCAGGCGCGGTAGGGCCCAAGTTCAGGCACATATACGATAGGCTGTTGGGGCCAACATATGGCGGAGAATATCTCCCGCCAAAATTGGGTGACCAGAATGCATATGGGACATACAATCTATCATATCCTGGAATAGCGTTCAACTTCCCCGTACAACATTCCGCCTACTCTCCGAAGAAGGACTTCATATCTCTTCTTTCGTCGTCTGCCACAGGCCCCGCCACATCTATGGCGGTTTTCAGTGGGGAATCATGGCAGAAGGCTAGAGGAACCCTATTCACAGCACCGCCCCTGAATCCACGAGCGCTCGCCCTTGCAGGGAAACCAAAAGAAGGAGGAACAGACGAGATTGAGTTGGCCAGAATCCGCGGGGAAGGCAGGATAGAACTGGTCAGACGATCGAGTCCTCCGTTTTGGATAATACTGAGCGAAACCACACCGCAAGACTTAATCGTGGAGCTAGGAGCGCCAGATTCCATATATAGGAAAAACGACCATCGCTTATCAATACACAAAGACCGAAGAGCTAGTGACGCTTCGGATCTTCCTGCCCTGGGGCTAGCGAACAACGGATCCGATGACCGTTTGGCCTCTGACAGTGGCTCACAAATCGGCACAGATGATGAAGACGACTGGGAAGAAGACGATGAAGCGGCAACCGAGATTCAGGAGCGTGAAGTCGCCGCCGCCGAGCATTTCTACAACTACTATCATCACGGCTTCGACCTCCTGATATCGCAGCCAACTCCGCTCTCTTCTGCCTCCCCTACATCACCTCATCAGGAGACTGACGACCACGTAGACGGGGATCTCAGTGTCCAGCCTTTGAACCACCTCACAGTTACTAAGGTCATATTCCACGGCAATGTCCCAGGCTCCTACCAATTCAACCGCCACCGTCGAAGCCGCTGGACCCTTGAGCACGTCCCCACCGACATCGACGCTAGCGCCCTAGATTCCGAAATGAGCTTCGGCGAAATATCCAACCGCCTCAAGCAAGTCTTCAAGCCCTACTATGAAAATCCCGAAGAAGAGAAATTGCAGCAGCGCGGCATGGCTCTCAACAGAGGCTGGGGTGATAGCCCCGGAAGTAGTTGTGAGCTCCTGGGTGGGTGGGAGGATGCAAGTGGTAGGAAGAGCAAGTTTGCGAATGCGGAGTCCGGGGTGGTAGATGGGGATGTCGGGAATGTAGAGTTGTTTGGGTTTCCAGGAATGGTGTTCGAGGTATTGAAGAATGGGGCGGTTAGTGCGTTAACTGTATACTAATTTTGGAGGGAATTTGGGATGAAGTGATTTTTTGCATGTTAGGAGTTAGGGAGTTAGTTGATGATAGGCATAGAGGGGTGGATCTATTTTGGTGTAGAATTTATGTTCGATACTTGGGAATCGACGAAGAAGTTAGATAGCGAGAAGTTTCCTATTTAGGTAGTTATTTTTAGAACCAAGGATTCTCCGCCAGGTCTCTCTAAGCTCTTAGGGAGACCTGAGAGTGTAGGCATGTGTATGGAACCCCAAACACAGGATCAATGCTGAAATGAATATCTGAGAACCTTCCTAGTTTAGGAGGTTGTTGTTTCCCAAGTCCCGAAGTTTCCCCGTCAGCTTTTCTAAAGCCATCCTAATTGCCCTCCGCAACATCTCCGCTCCAGCAAAGCTCACAATGCTACTATGCTAACACCAACGCGCATCCTCCGCGCCTCCCAATGGTCGTCCACGATTCGCATCCCAAAATCCACGTTTCCACCGCGGTCAACGCCTAACCCCGCATATTTCCGTCGCTGTACGGATGACTTGTATCAATGGCAGAAGAAGAGACGGACAAATGGTGATGAGAAGGGAGAGATTGGAGAAGAGACTTTTGTGTTGCATGATGGGCCGCCATATGCAAATGGCCCACTGCACATCGGCCATGCGCTGAATAAGATCACGAAGGATATCATTTGCAGGTATCAGATGGGGCAAGGGAAGAGGGTGGATTATGTGCCGGGATGGGATTGTCATGGTCTGCCGATTGAGTTGAAAGCTCTGCAGGCACAGGGAGAGAACACCAATGGCAGCGCACGTGTGAAGAAAGATCCTGTTGCTATTAGGAAAGCTGCAAGGAAGTTGGCAACGAAGACGATTGCGGAACAGATGAAAGGGTTCAAAGAGTGGGCGGTTATGGGCGATTGGGAGAATCCGTATAAGACTATGAATAAAGACTTTGAGATCAGGCAGTTGGAGGTATTTAAAAAGATGCATGAAAAGGGTGAGGTTCGTCCGTTGTTTATTGACTACACCATCCATATCATTTCATCAACCTTGGCTTCCACACAAATGTGGTGATATTAGCTAATGAGTATATCAGGTCTGATACATCGCCAATTCAAACCTGTATACTGGTCTCCCTCTTCCCACACAGCCCTCGCCGAAGCTGAACTAGAATACGATGAGAATCATAAGTCAACAGCCGCATTCGTGCGCTTTGAGGTGACAAAGCCGAAAAACCCGGCAAGTTGGTGGCCAGAGGAAGTCCAGGATCTGGAAGCTGTTATATGGACTACAACGCCTTGGACTATCCCAGCGAACAGAGCCATCGCCATCCATAACGACATGGAATACTCCATGGTTCATTTCCCGGCGCTCGCCTCTCAGTATATGGGGACGAAGAAGCCATTCCTGCTTGTAGCTACATCCAGGATGGAACATCTTGAATCGTTCCTCAAGGGTGAGGAATTCACAGTAATACACAGCGGGATCCGAGGATCCGATTTAGCTCAAGCCGGACTCCAGTACATCAATCCTTTTACGCAAAATTCTCACACGGTCATCCATGCGGACTTTGTATCCGATTCTTCTGGTTCCGGTCTGGTCCATCTTGCGCCTGGTCACGGAATGGACGACTACAATGTGTGCGCCCAACTCGGTATTGAAGCATTTGCGCCGGTGGATGACGAAGGGAGGTATACTGCGGATGCCTTTCCTTCGAAGCCAGGTCTACTAAAGGGGCTTGCGGTTAGTGGAGAAGGGAAAGATGCTGTGATAAAGTTTCTGTGGAATAAGAATGGCCTCCTAGCTACGCATGAGATTACTCACAAGTACCCTATTGACTGGCGGACTAAACAGCCCGTTATAATCCGAGCTACAAAGCAGTGGTTCGCAAGTGTAGACAGTATCAAAGACAGCGTAATGCGCTCTTTACAGCATGTCAAGTTCATCCCGGAGAGCGGACGATCCCGCCTCGAGAGCTTCGTTCAGGGGCGAAGTCAATGGTGCATTTCCCGTCAACGTGCATGGGGTGTGCCTATTCCCGCGTTGTATAGAGTCGATGGCGATGAAAGAGAGGCAGTAATGGATTCAGAAACTATCCAGCACATCATCGGAGTAATCCAGAAAAACGGTATCGACTCCTGGTGGAGCGACCCAGAAGACGATCCCAAATGGATTCCATCTCACCTCTCAGGGACCTATATCCGCGGCAAAGAAACCATGGACGTCTGGTTCGACAGTGGCACGAGCTGGACCCTCCTCCACCAAAGACCCAGTCAACCCCCCGCCGATGTCTACTTCGAAGGCACCGACCAACACCGCGGCTGGTTCCAATCCTCTCTCCTCACCCACATCGCCACACAACCCACATCCTCTGACTTCACCCCCAAAGCCCCCTTCTCCACGCTCATAACCCACGGCTTCACCCTCGATGCCGAAGGCCGCAAAATGAGCAAGTCGATCGGCAACGTTATTTCGCCTGCGGAAATCATGTCCGGCACACTGGTCGCGCCGCAAGTCGTTAAGAACAAAAACGGAAAAGGCCCTATTAAGTCTCAGGACACAAAGCTCCTTAAAAACAGCGCGTTAGGGGCTGATGCTCTCAGGCTGTGGGTCGCAAGGAGTGATTACACAAAGGACGTCGTCATCAGCGAACCGATTCTCAAATCCGTGCACTCGATGCTGCATAAATTCCGCGTTACGCTGAGGTGGTTAGTAGGAGTCCTCTCTCTGCCCACCTGCCCGCCGCCATTCACATCCTTCGACGCGCTGAAATCCTCGGTCCAACTTTCCGGTCCATCATCCGAGCTCCTCGCTGATCGCATTGCTCTTTTCAAACTCTCCGAAGTGTCAAAAGACGTCCAAAACAATTACGCTCAGTACAAGTTCTTCCACGGCTCGATCGCGCTGGGGAACTACGTGTTCCACGACCTCTCGGCTTTCTATTTCGAGACTGTGAAGGATCGGATTTATACGGGGAGTGTGGAAGAGTGTCAAACTGCACAGCAGGTTTTGGGGGTGGTGTTCTATGAGTTGTTGCAAATGCTTGCGCCGGTTTGTCCGTTGCTTGTGGAGGAAGTGTGGGATCATTTACCTGAGAAGTTAAAGGAAGGGAGTGTGCATCCGGCGAGGATGGTATGGAAACCTTTTACCGTCTCACCCTATGAAAACAAAGAGGTTATGCAGCGCTGGACCGAGGACATCAACAAGATTTTTTCGGCTATTAAGAATGCGCAGGAGAGGCTGAGGAAGGAGAAGCACATCGGCTCTGGTCTGGAATCAGATGTTTATATATGTCTCCCGAAGACTGTGGACTCTGGTTCCGAAAGTCTGTTCTGCATTCCTGGGGTGGAGGAGCAGCTGACGAATAATTTCGTGGTTAGTAATGTGAGGGTCGTGGAAAGGAGTCAGTTAGAGAGGAAGTTGCAGGAGGTGAAGGAGGCGAGAGTGCCGTATGCGGAGGAGTGGTGTAAGTCGGATGCGGGGGATAGGAAGGATGGGAAGGAGATGGGAGATGGGGAGAGGGTGGATGTTGTGGTGGTTAGAGCGGAGAGCCATAAGTGTCCTAGGTGTTGGCGGTTCTTGGCTGAGCAAGAGGGTGAGTTGTGTAAGAGGTGCGAAGATGTGACTAAGGAGGTGGGATTATAATATATATGTGGACTGAGGTGAACCAGAGGAAAGGGTGAGCTGTATGAATGTTGTATAGCTACTGTTGTTTAAAGACTGTATTATATGTAGAACTGCACACTTGACGGCTTTCATGCTAGTATTCGTAATTCTTATGTAAGAGTGAAGTCTTACTATCTAATAAGCGATATTCAAATAATCGAGCAGTCCAACTTATACATATTTTCAATTTGCCTGCATTCAACCCCTTTCTCGTCCCCCTAATGTATGTAGTCATCATTCAGAGTCTTGGCACCGGGGATGAGCACCGGAGACCCCTCCGTGCCCTCAACTTTCAACCAAACTTCACAACTCTCAATACACCCCAACTATGCGGTCCTCGCTCCTTTCTTCCCGAGCAATCTTTCAACCCTCCTTTTTATGCAGTAGAAGACACTTCACAAGCACCACAAATCTCTCTCGAGTCTACCAAGGCGAGTTCTCCTTTGCAACCTCCGCCCTAAATTTCCTAACACACTTCGCAGAAGGCGACATCGTCCTCCTCCGCGCCAAACGCGACCGCTCTCATGATGGCATTCTCGTAAAACTCCGCACTTCCAAAGAATTCGTCACCCATTTCGGCAAAGTCTCGCATGCGGAAATCATTGGCAAAAGCACACGCCAGGTGATAAGAACGTCGAAGGGACATGATTACCGCATCCATGAACCTACCTTAGCAGAGTACGTCCGGTTGAGTCCGAGATTAGTCACTCCTGTGCGTCTATATCATATGTGTTACGATTAGGAAGAGCATGGGGGAATAGAGAGGGGATGATTGAACGAGTTCTGACGGGACTTGATATAGGTATACCCTAACGATGCAAACATAATCGTGTCACTTCTGGATATTCATGTCGACGCGCCGACCCCTGGTGTGTGGGATAACCAACCACCGCTCGAAATTCTTGAAGCAGGAACAGGCCATGGAGCCTTGACTTTACATCTCTCTCGCGCCATCCACGCCGCAAATCCTCCCCGTCCCGTCCCACCTCAGACCACATCACCTCGTTCGTCTGAAACCACCCAAACAGAACCAGACGAAGACCCTGTCTATCAGGGCGAAACAATCTCCGACCTGTATCAGGCAAATCTAGAGACATGGAAATCTCAGCGGAGAGCCATCCTCCACACCGTCGATGCCTCCTCCAAATACTCCAAACACGCGCAACGTGTCGTTCAGTTCTACCGCCGGGGCATGTACGCTGGAAATGTAGATTTCCATGTCGGCGATGTGTCCGCTTGGATCTCATCACAGTTCTCCTCCCGCAACACCACCCATCCGTTTCTAAACCACGTCATCCTCGACATGCCCAACGCAAATCTCCATGTAGCCAACGTAGCGAAGGCACTAAAGGTAGACGGGTTGTTGGCGGTGTTCAATCCGAGTATCACACAGATTGCCGAGATTGTGGAATTGGTGAGGGAGGAAAGATTGCCGTTTGTACTAGATCAGGTTGTCGAGTTGGGAAGTGAGGGTGTGAGGAGGTGGGATGTTAGGAGTGTGGTGCCTAGAGTTGTGGCGAAGGATAAGGAGAGGAGGAAGGAGCAGAAGAAGAGAGATGTTAAGGTGGATGGGGAGGGTGGGGAAGTAGAGGAAGCTTTGGAGGAAGGACAGGCCTCAGTTAGTAATATTGAGAATGCTAAGTCAGCGGAAGAAGGCCAAGCGGCCAGAGATCAAGAATTAGCCGAAGAAAGCGTCAAGAGGGATGAAGAACGGACATTCATGGTCTGCCGGCCGAAGGTTGGTGAAAGGGTTGTAGGAGGCGGGTTTCTGGGTCTTTGGAGACGGATGGAGCCTCCTGAAGGCTATGAAGGGTGATTCCTCGTTAAATTGGGTCTATATGATTCAAGCTGACATGGTCAATAACTATAGATTGTGTAGTATGTACGATATGTGCATGTAAATAAACAATTCCAGCATGCTGAGGCAGAGGTACCTATACCACTCCAACTTTTCAGACTGTTAGTCGAGAGTCAGAGCTGCTTTTTCTTTATGATAGCTGGGCCTTCCATCTCTGGCCGTACGATGGCAGCCCTGGGGATTTGGCGAAAGTTAGGGTTTTCCTCCCATTGGACTATGTGGTCTTTTTCTCCAATATCTCCTATTTATTTCAACCACCTTTGGCAAGTTTACCGTACAGTTGCTTGATGCTCATTGCCGAGTAGAGTCAAGGTTCTCGATTCAGTGCGACTCGCCAAAATGAACAGGCCTCGAGACTGTGGCTTGCTCTGATGAGCTGACTTTACGAGTTGCTCCCTGTATGGCAGTCTGCATAAAAGTCTAGATCCAATATTCTCCCGCTGCATAATGTCTTGCTCCTTCCCACGGCCTCCGCCGCATTTTGGTTTTCTATGACGTTGATTGGACATTTCTATCTTTCACTGCCTCCAGCCTTGGGCGTGTTAGTAGCACAACGCTGAAGATTCCTTTCATATAGACGAGCGCCGTTCCTCTCATTTGTCATAGGTCTCATAATCATATTCGTCCGAAATGTTGAACTTCAAATTTCTCTCACTTCATTCAATCCCAAAACTGTTTTTCCTCATACTTCTCTTCTTTTTACTCATAAAAACAACCCAGGCTACTTCAACATCAAAATCCACAACAACACCATGGCTTCCTCCAAACAACGCCCGCTCCGTTCCTTCCTGGGTTCAGCCCCTCCTCCCTCACCGCAATGGCACCGGCACTATCAAAGATGAGATGAAGTGCTACAGCCTTCCCTTTGGCGCTATCGGTTTCATATCGCATATACTCACCTACTGGCAAATTCTTTGCCTCTACCACCTCCGCTCCCCATTTCTACCGTGGATCGAACTTTCACACAGGTGGTGGGATATGGGCCTTGCGATACTCACACTGGTTGTCACTCCGACGATCTCTGTCTTCACGATTGTGCGATGCACTATGCGGTGGGAGTTCGTGCTGATTGCGGTGTGGGTTGGGATGATGAGTGCAACTGTGGGAGTTTGGACGTTTGTTACGGTTAAGAAGTTGGATAAGCGTACGTACTTCCACAATACTCTAGGAATATGAGGGTCCAATCAAATCAACCTGCCTACCATAAGTAACTAAACAATTGGTATAAATAGGTGTACAAGATCTAGACGAACTTCTTGATTTCGCCTACGAACAAACCCACCAAGGCGATGAACACTACGGAAGTCTCTGGGAAAATATGGCCTTGCACTTGAAGCCAGAAAACATGGGAACAGACAAATACCACGCCCAGAAACACTGGCTTTTGATCTACCTCTTCGCTGTTCTTATTGGCAGTCCCGGCCTCTTCTCCCTTGTGGTGAAAACCTGGCCCCTGTATAAGCCGATCCGTAGCGTAACATACGCATTCTCTGCTATAGCATTGATCTGGATCGTCTTCGAGTTATGCATTAAACTGTATTTCGGACTCTGGCTCGGTGCTCGCGCGAATCGAGAAGCTGTGTTCATATTTCTCAAAGCGGAACCAACCTCGTTAAGGAAATTTCAGTATTATTGGGGTTCGTTCTTGATGATCACTGTGACTACTCTGATGCATGGGGGGTTTGTTATGACAGTTCTGTTCGCATTTTATGTGGATTGGGTGCTAGGGGGTGTGCCAAGTAAGGATGTCAGTGCTTTGTATTGGGTAAGTCTTGTTGCATATGGGAGTGCTGTTCCAGAGTCAAGTACGGTGACATGCGAAGGCTAACGAGGAAGTGCAGATCTTCTTCGCTGCGAAACGGCTTACAATGCTGTCGGGGTGAGAGGTGGGGAGGTAACGCATACGTTTATTTAGGAAACACAAACTATACAATAATGGAAAAAGGTCAATAGTTACGTGTCTTTGGCTTCTTTCGGAATTCCGTTCCCTCTATTTAAACTAGTTCTCACCATAACTAGAGTGGAAAGGCATAAGGTAAGGAAAAGGCAAAGAGTTGGACTCCAGAATGACACTTCTCTAGAGTCGGGTTTATCTTGCTCTAAGCATCGTTATTCCGTATTCATAGACCCGAGTTGGATCCAGGTAGCACGTTAGATTTTAATCTTCTTATTCTTATTCTTGTTCCTACAGTTTCCTTTTCTTCAGCGTCTACCAATTTTTTTTTAAAAGAAAACATCACTTGACAATTTTCGAACGTCTCACCTTGCTCTGCGGCTTTCACACAGTTACAGCTCCATCATCAAAACCGACCCAAACTTCTAAATTTCCATATCCTCTCAATCCTCACTAGTTACCACAAATTCTATTCCACACATAATTTGACTACTGATTTTATCATATGTTATATAATTTTATATTATTAAAAATTGCTCCATCAATCAATTCAGCTCCACAAGAGTTCGTTAGCCTGGTCTTGTGGTCTAGTGGTATGATTCTCGGTAAGCGCCTAGTTCCCACAATTCATCTTAAAACAAAATCACTAACAAAAAGATAGCTTAGGGTGTACCCTGAGTATAAATTTGCGAGAGGCCCCGCGTTCGAGTCGCGGCAAGACCCTGTTTTTTGGTGTTTTGTGGTTTTTGTGATGGTTCTGGAGGCTTTTGGAGAGAGGTGATAAATATCCTTTTATTTGTATAACTTTCTCAGGGAAAGCACTAGAGATATAGATTCAAAACTTTTTTTTAAGTTGATCTACCTTTTCAAATTGGACCGTTAGTATTACATAACTTATGCGTCAATTTTATAAGGTGAATCAGGAATAAAGAGTTCCTGCATAAACGAAAGGAAGTTCTTAGCAAAATAAGAGAAGAGTGGGTATTTAACGAAGGCTGAGGTAAATATTTGGACGCTAGAATCGTGTTTAGAAATTAGGGTACAAGAACCCCCCTAAGAGTGCAGGATTAAGAGTTTCTCTTGTTTATAGTTAAACAGTTTCCGCTTAGGCAGAAGGTGATAAAACTGGAAGCGGCCACTTTAGCTGGATAACACTTTCGAACCGATTCACTGGAGCCAATATAAACTCTTAGCTAAAAGTATATATTAACAGAAAATCAAGATATTAACGACGAAGAACATAAAGCGACTATCAAAAGCAGTATAAACATGTTTTCTGAAAAAGCTCTCATTCAAACATTCCGCCTCCTTTCCCATTTTCTTTTTCTTACACAGGGCTCTTCACATCATCAGCACACCTCCCCGTGCTCGTCCCGCACCTCAAACCCAACTTATCACTCGCCTCTCCAATCCACAACCCATAATCACCCCCAACATTTGGCACGATCCAGTTCTGGCTCACCGTATCCCAAACACTCAAATCCTTCCTCGTAACCCTCATCTTTACAACCTGACTCTCTCCCGGTGCCAGCTCTCTTGTCTTCTCAAAGTCCCTGAGCTGAATAACTGGCGTATCGATAGAAATATCAGTGGGAAACTGCACATAGAGTTGCGCGACCGCCTTACCCGCAACCTTTCCAGTGTTGCTGACGGTGACGGAGATGGTGTATGCAGTGTCGAAGAGAGCGGGGTTTCCACCCTGCGCACCGCCAGCCGCAGGACCGGCTTTCTGAACCGTAGAGTAGCCCTCTGGGTAAGGATACTTGTCTGTGGAATTTGCCTTCGCAGCCGCTTTATCCGCGTCGGATTTGTCGAGCCACGAGTACAGATATCTCCAGATCCTGTCGAATTTCTCAGGCCAGTAGGCTTCTGACGCGGGAGGAATGGCAGTGGAATAACTCGGTACCTCGCCTTTTGCGGGTCTAGTCGGCGGAACGGCGGTCAACGGTGTGACTGAGGAGATGCTGGCATTAGAGAAGGAAAACGAGGTGTACGAGAGACCATGGCCGAATGCGAAGCGTGGCGTGATACCCTCCTTGTTAAAGTGCCGATAATCGATATACAATCCCTCAGAAAACGTATCCTGCGGTTGCCCCAACTGGAACCCGACAAGTTCGACGCTCTCACCGTAATCAGATTCCTGCTTAGCAATGGTATACGGCAAGTGCCCCGAAGGCGCAACATCACCATACAGAACTTGCATGAGCGAGTCGCCCGCTTCCTGGCCGGGCAAATGAGCGAAGAGCACAGCTTTGACGGACGGCAGATCGATCCATTCTTCCATGAGGATAGGGCCGACTGTGTGCACGATCACCACGACGGTGTCGTATTTCTTCGCAGCGGCTTTCACAAGGTCATCACCGTTGTGCCAGGCTTTGAGGCCGACGATGTTGCGGTCACCGGCGTTGGCTTCAACGGTGATGTAGTTCTCACCGCTGTCGGCGTTGATGAAGACGAGGGCTACGTCTCCCGGGGAAGCTTTATCCGTTATAGGGAAAAGGTTGGTGTCGTAGAATTTGTAGTTGGCACCTCTAGCCTTAAGACCGTCGATCGGCGAGTCCATATATGGGTAGCGGGCGGAGCCACTGCCCCAGCCCATGCCGAGGGTGCCTTTGTCGCAGCCTTGGTCGGAGCAGGAGTTGAGGTCGCTGTTCTTTTCCGCATCGGTGCCGAAGACTTTGAGGGTGGAGTTGAGCTTTAAGGGGAGGGTGTTGTTGATGTTTTTAAGGAGAGTAATGGCGTCGCGGGCGACTTCTTTGGCGACGTCCGCGTGGTTGGCTTGGACGTTGACGAATTCGTTGACGACGCCTTTGGGAGAGAAGAGAGCACCGGGGTAGAGGAGGCCGGTCTCGTCTTGAGTGTTGGTGTCGAAGTTTGGTGAAGGATAGTTCGAATCTTGACCCATTTGGAACCAGGCGGCCAAAACACGCGTAGTCATATCATTCAAACGGTCAACTGGGACGGAGCCGTTAAGCACCGACCTGCTCAATTCGTACATCCAGTAGGAATCGCCAAACAATGGAACGGCGCCATCACCAGGCATGCTCATATCGAGACCAGCCAAAGCTGAAGAGACGCCAGAGATCTGGGCCAACCAGTCAGACACAACAAAGCCCTGGAAGCCGAGCTCGTCCTTAAGAACGTTGTTGATCAAGTAGCTGTTCTGCGAGCATGCAGAGCCGTTGACCTAGACAAATCAGTAATATTTCAAATGAGCGCAGAATCAAAGCTCACCGCATTATAGGAAATCATAACAGAGCCAACTCCGGACCTCACGCCTTCCGCGAAAGGCCACAGATACAGCTCATGAAGCGTCCGGTCGTCCAAATTCGAAGAAATACCAGCCTGGAAAGGATTGTACATGCGGAACATCTCTTGCTCGTTGGCGATGAAATGCTTGATAGCAGCAATAACACCCTTGCTTTGCACACCTTCCACAGTCAACGCTCCTCCAAAGGCTTGCAGAACTGGATCAGCGCCAAAGCCTTCCCAGTTCCGCCCTCCTCTTGGCTTGCGGCCCAGAGGTCCGAC
Organism: Delitschia confertaspora ATCC 74209; assembly: GCA_010093945.1. Classification (NCBI taxonomy): domain Eukaryota; kingdom Fungi; phylum Ascomycota; class Dothideomycetes; order Pleosporales; family Delitschiaceae; genus Delitschia; species Delitschia confertaspora. The sequence goes on from ML993848.1 coordinate 153,960, forward strand.
GGAGGGACCCAGGTACACGTTAATTCCTTTGCCGCGGAATTCTTCACCCAAAGCTTCACCTCGACGGCGCATCAGGTCTTTATCGAAAGTAGCTCCAACCGTAATTCCGGCGGGGAAGGCGGTGTTGTGGTCGCTATTGCGGATTCCGAGCGGTCCATCTTGCAAGCACATTTGGGGGAATCCGACTCGGAGTGCGCTTCCAGTGTTGCCGACGCATCTCCCTGAATGGGATATCAGCGAAGTTGTGAGGAATGAGTTCACTAGGGAGCCTTACCCATATAAATACCAGTACCAGCAGTAATATTGGTCTTCTCTGCCAGTGTCATATTAGACACCAACAACGAAGCCTTGCGGTAGCTTTCGCTCCAGTCTGCGGTCCATCCTCCATGAGGGGTAGGATAGTAAGGAGCCGCAACATATCCATCTGGAACAGCCAGACGCCTATGAATGCTGGCACCGCTTACACAAGACGAAATAGACAATAAAATTAAGGAAAAGTGAGAGTAAGGAGTAGACGTAGCCATGATTAAAGCTGATATAAAAGAATGGACAGCGAAAAATAACGCTTGATTAAGGTAGAAGTGCTAGGACATGTGGTTTGGATGTACCACGAGGTGTGACTTAGAACCTGAAAAACTGAGAAGGACGAAGGATAACGCGTCTTTTAAAGACTTTGGGATTTAATCCTACAACACTAGGCGTTACCAAAACTTGATTTTGATAGACGCTCTCTGCGATGCGTGCAAGGGAGGCATCTGATTGTGGAGCACTGGACAAGAGTGCCATGTCGTTGTGAATCCTAATCGAGCCGAGGAAGTAACCAGGAGTCGATCAGGGGTATCTCTGATCTGGTTGAAGAGGCATTTGACAGGCAGGATGGGGAACTTTTGGCGAGAGGCTATCAAATAGTTGGTGAGGCGAACAGCTGCCACCCAGGAAAACCGAACATTCTGATATCCAAAATGTACATATACTGAAGATCAAAGGAACAAACCGACAGCCTTAAGTGGAGTTGGATTGAGATTACGATGTTCCTGTCAAGAGAGGGAGAGATTTAGGCATAACCCTAACCTTGAATCCTCTCGTATCCGCATGCTTGTCTTACACATAGCCTAGTCAAATGATATTGCCAAGACGGGGGAACTATCCATAATATAGAATAGTGAAGGAAGTTGACATGTGTGGTGTTGGTAAATCGTGATGGTGTGCAGGGCACAACACGTTGAATTGAGCGGGAACTTTTCTATTTTGGTGTATGGATTACACGTGAATGGTGACGAAACGGGCTAGTTGCCCGAATGTACCTTAAATCCCTGGCTGCCCCTCACTCTTGCAGTTCGTATTTCCTCCTCCACCTGCGTGTCTCTCCCCATATTTTTTCGGATTTCCTATATTAGTGTGACTGTATGAAACTAGTTTTTCAATTCTCTGGCTTGTGTAGCTCTAACTAAGTCACTATTCTTAGGGAGAATCCTTCTACACCTCGGGGGCTTGAATCATGCTGATAACCGCTGATGGCTTGATTCTGAGAGCCTTTTAGAGAGAAGAGCCTATCTAATTACTGTAGGAGCGGAATAACCCTGGTAGAGGATTTTTAGGACAGGGAGAACTGCCAAAGGAAGGGTGATTTTACTTTTGATTGTACTCATACCAAGCGGCAAGTGACCACTGCCTCCCTTTTCCAAGACAAGCCCACCTCTACTTTAGGGAAACTTAAAATAAGGTTCTTTGCTTCCTCACGCGTCTTTCCCCTCAGAGGATTCATATACTTAGCACTTGACGCTCGTTTACCTATCTATAAGGTTGAAATGGCTGTGAATGCATGATACACGATAGAAGCTCCGTAGGTTTTCTGCCGTATTTCAGATTATATGAATATGAACGAACATATTGGGAATATCAAAAAGTTCAAATAAAAACTCTAAAAAGAAATGTCGGCACTAGGAGTGGAGCCTGAGTCTCCCACCCTTACTGTATACGCGCATCCGCTCTATTAGGACTATGGTCTCCTGTGCATAAAGGCTCTGGTATCCTAGCCACTGAACCGCACAGACCCGCAGAATTTTGATGCTGGTTTCTTGAGAATGTGGGTTTCTTGACGGTGAGGGGGAGAAAATATCTTCCCCAGAATACGGATTGTAAGAGAGCTGACTGCGAAGCAGCAGCGGGTCCAGCCTGAGGGCTAGCGCCGCTCCGACCATATGCCCTCCCCCATGCGGTTCTTCAGATCGTCCTCAACTTCTTGACGGAATTTCTCTCGGATGGAACTGGCCGAATATAGGACTGGCCTCCCTGGCGTCACCGTTACATATTCGGCTTGGAAGGCTGAAAGATGAAATATAGACTGCCATTTAACTCCCTCCCTCGAAAAAGCAATACCTGAGGCCTTAAAGATCCTACTAGATACGAACTCGCCAGAAGGTGTACCGTAAGGCTGAAGCTTGCTGCAGTTAGATCGGAAGACTGACAATGACATGCCTGTCTGTTACCGGGTACCACATTGCTTACTACTAGAAAGAACGAGCGGCAGCATAGATCTTGTTTCAGATATTGAAGCACCGGGTCGCATCTCGCAAAACGACTACATCTCGTTTTGTGTTCTAATCTCATCCCCCAATCAGCATGGATCTGCGTAACCTGGATATTACCATTGGTTCTTTTCAGAACACCTACACAATATGCAGGCCTTATCCTATATGACCAACAGTTGTACGAAAAGCCATGGCTCGCATGGCTATTCGCACTTGTAGCGAAACTAAGCCACTGACATTTACAACCATTAAACCGAGAACGGTTATCTGTTCCCTAGCACTGCCTGCTGACATAAACCCGTTTGAGCTGACTGACATAGTCCAGCACCGACAAGCAGTTCGCTCACGTGAAGTAAGACGAATTGTCCGCGATATGGGACTGGACGATAAGACTGACAGTTTCTAAGTCTACCTGTCCTATAGCAAGAGAATTGATATCTGTAGTGGCTCTGGGAAGCCCGATAGACATCATTCTAAGAACATTCTTATCAATTTCCCGAATTGCTATGCTTCAGAATTTGAGAAACTGAAAATCATTGGATTAGAGGGCTTGAGTTATCATCAGGACTTGTCCGGTTTCAGTGAGCAACGAGCAACGAGCAACGAGCAACGAGCAGGAAGCCGCAAAGTGCGGGAGATAGTTACACAGTGATTTGACCCCTCCAGTTCTTGCGGCAGAAATTAAATGGCATTACATGCATAGAAATCGATAGTTTTTGAGGCTCAGAGGAGAGATAATGCACGTCTATGTGCATAGAGACCTAGAGACCTAGAGACCTACACATACACTGCAAGAACCCGGGACCAATGCTCCGTGCCACAAAAGAACAGTACCTTAAAGGTACTAGATAAGGAAAGTCGATCCTCACTGGACTGCGGTTGATCCAGTATACTGGAATTCGGGTGATATATATCGAGCTTACTCGGGCGGCTGTGTTTTGATATAAACCTGGGCCTTTTAATAGAGAGAGCAGATAATAGCCTGGGGAATAATGGCTGGCCAATGAGTACAATGACGTGCAATAAGTTATTCCGAGATCTCTTGAGGGCTTGGCTGCAGAGCCTGAGGGAAGTGGTGAAGCAGCAAGGGCAACATTTCTCTTTGCTGTGCCGTAGAGATGCAGATGAGTAAACAAAGACGATGGATTCCGGGCCAAGTGGGCGCTTGCGGGACGAAGCCGAAGAGGAGCAGAAGAGTGCCCCGAGCGCTGGCTGGATGTTATCGGCCCACCCCTCACTGGATGTTTCGAAACGTTCACTCTCGCGTCCACTACCACGGTTCCCCATCTCTCTGCGCTTAAGAACAACCGATCTTAACGATGCTATTCTTGCTTCCCTCCTATTATGCACTTCTATACTGATCTCTTTGATCTCTTGTCTAGAAGGTCCATCTTCCAAACTACTTCGAAAATAGTGTGCTTACTGTACTCATCGCCCGAACACCTCGTGGTGAATGTCCACGCCCGGCTACACGTACTCAGCCCTATGCGTTGTTGCTGACTATAAGACCGTGCCGCATCCTATTCTATTCTATCTCCCCGGGACCTTGCATACCAACCTGGTTGTGGTCTTTATTTGCTGGCCAATCTGACTCTAGATAGAGACTTATGGGCGGCTAAGCAGCCCTCCTTGTGCTTCCATTCTAGGAAGACGCAGGCATATTCTTAGAAAAACAGCCGCAACAAGGCACAGGGAAACGACTTCAAACAGGCGCTTCACTCTACCCCAACATAACCCCCCCCCCTCCCCCTTGTCCCTAAGGCAGTAAGGTTATTGATCTTCCAGCTAATCGCGGACCACTCACGCGGCCCAAATTAACCTCAAGGTCTGTTTTCGATGAAGCGCCGCGGTGACCGTCTAGTAAGCCCTGCGGATCGCATAGTTTCACACATCTCGATCGAGGGGATGCGTTCTGATCCGGCGATTACAGAAACTAGACCCTGTTTCATGAATTTCTCCGATGGCCATTATTGGAGCCGCAAGTCGACTCCACCCTGTTTAGGAACAGCATGTATCTTGATTCTTCCAACTATAAAGAGCTCGTCTACAACCTCAATGGTCACTCAGATACCTAAACACCAAAACATCGAGCTTCAGTTCCTTCGTTTCCTTTTCTCTCTATCTCCTACTGTTCGTTTCCTTTAGGTCTGGTACTGCATCACTTTCGTTGTTCTGTCATAATCATAATTCAAAAGATACCCTTCGCTCCAGTATCTCATCACCCCTTCTCCTTCGTTTCATCGTACCAGCCTATCCTATTCATCTCCTCCTTTCGTTTCGGCTATTCCCCAATGCCCATGATCACTATGCCTAAGCAAGTAAAGACTGCCCAGTCTCACCGCGCCTCTATGTCAATATCGGCCACTGTCGCTGCGGCAGGTGGGGGCAGTACGCGGAACAATACTTCGTGGTCTGCCAAAGACGATGAGACTCTCATCACCGCTCGGGCTTCAGGGTACAATTGGAACCAAATCGCCCCTCGATACTTCCCTTCGAAGACCCCGAATGCTTGCCGCAAGAGGCACGAGCGTCTGATGGAGAAGCGCAATGCGGAGGAATGGGATGGTGTCAGGCTCGAAGACCTTGCCACAGCCTATATGGAAGTCCGGAAGCAGATGTGGTCTATCTTGGCTGACAAGGTCGGAGAAAAATGGACGCTGGTCGAGCAAAAGGTGAGAATTCTTCATTCCATATTATATCCAAAGATCATAAGCTAATATCTCGTAGTGCATGGAAAAGGGGTACAAGAACCTCGCACAAGCCCATCGGTCCGCGCAAAGGAAACAGGGTATTACCACCCATGAAAACGATGACAGCGGATACACGGGCTCTGACCTTGAGGACGAAATAGAGGACCGTCACGCCGACGCCTTGGTGTCTCCCGTTTCCTATCCCAGCTCCCACGCCCAACGCGTACCCAGTATCCAGTCCATGCTTGCCGTCCAGCCTCCGACCTACCCATCTTATTCTTGAATGCATCGCTATCCCCTTGCGGTCCCTATCGCGACTGTCTTTCCTACTACAGTTTTTAACGATATTTTTACGAATTTTCTTCTTCGCACATTTTCAATCTTTGCGCCGTTATCACTTTCTGTTGTACATCCACCAGCTCGATTCAGCATCAGTAGGCGACCGGAGCCATTTGGGAATTTCACTTTCGCTACCAATATACCTAGAGACGGACTTATGATTAGTCACTTCAGCGATGCACGGTTTCATATTTTCATGGTAATACGGAGGACGCTTTCAAAGGGAAACCGGACACTCGCTTTTCATACAGGCGCATCAGGCCAGCCATGGAGGAAAGCATAGGCAAGGCGCTTTTCTCTTCGTGTTTATTATTCACTGTTCCCTCTCAATACTTTTAAGTCTTTATGCATATTTACGGTGGTAAAGAGAGGCTTAGACGGAATAGTTCTGCTAGTTTCTTTCTTATTTTTTAAGGTTTTAAATTGGAACTTTCTTTATCAATTATGGTGTCACAGCATCAAGCATGGTGTGAACTCGTGCTTCTGTAGTGCTCTAATAATAGAACTCGATGGCGGGGAGCCATCTTACTTGGAGTCAGATCACGCTAAACCTATAATCTATGTAGCTACACTATGACGTGCATTCTACTTTCTCACGCCTCACGAACCCTACCGTTCACTACTCCTATCAACATGTTTCCCACCTCTGTCCAACGCCAATGCCCCTCCTCCGCATCCCCTACACCGATCCCCTGCCCCCCCCAAAAATAATACCTCCCTCTGCAACAGCCTTCGCAGGTGCCGTATCTGCACTCACCAACTTCCTCCTCGCCCCTCCACCGCCCGGCCTAAAACATTCACAACCTGCCTATCACTCCCACCATCATGCCTCACCTCTCCAATCCAGGAATCCCAGTGCCAAACAGCATGGCAATACCCTCCTCCTCACCGGCGCTGGTATATCTGTACCCTCTGGCTTAGCAGACTACCGTGGCACGAATGGCACATATACACTGAACAAGACGTATAAGCCGATATACTTTCATGAGTTCTGCCAGAACCATGAGGCGAGGAAGAGGTATTGGGCTAGGAGTTTTCTGGGCTGGCCGAGCCTGGAGAGAGCGAGGGCTAATCGGGCGCATGAGGCGGTGGGGAGGTTGGGCGAGTTGGGGTTAGTAAAGAGGGTAATTACACAAAGTAAGTGGACGTTGTCTTACCATCTCCCTCGCAAATGAGAGGCAACAGATTGTATTTATAGACGGCAGAGAAATACTGGAACAGAAGAAGGCCACCTGCTCCATCCCTCCCTCTGCTCCCTCCTTCCCTACCCTCCAACTCAGGCTAACACCTCCCACACAGATGTAGACTCCTTCCACCCTTTAACGCACCCTCACCTCCCAACAACCGAACTCCATGGCGCCCTCCGCACCCTCATATGCCTTACCTGCTCGACCACCTACCCACGCTCAACTTTTCAATCCGATCTCGCGCGCCTCAACCCCTCATGGTCCGCCTTTCTGACCCAACTCCTAGAATCGGGCGCTCTGGAGACAGAGGATCCACATGAGAGGAGGAGGATGGGTTTGAAGACGAATCCAGATGGGGATGTAGATGTGCCTGGGGTGGAGTATGGAACGTTTAGGTATCCGGGTTGTCCGGTATGCTCGGGGGGTATGAAGGATCATACCCACGCAGTGGCGGGAACAAGTGGCAAAGGAAAGGAGGTTAGGGTGGATGGGGATGGAGCGTGGCTTCCTCCTTCGCACTCTTCCACCGCCCACAGAGGTGTCCTGAAACCGGGCGTGGTGATGTTTGGCGAATCGATACCAACTTCTACCAAGCATGAAGCCGAGCGCGCTGTCGATGCCGCAGACTCTATACTTGTGATTGGAAGTTCTTTGGCTACTTATTCTGCCTGGAGGCTTGTCAAAAGGGCAAAAGAGAAAGGCTCAAGACTTGCTATTTTGAATATTGGAGGTGTGAGAGGGGAGGATGTGTTCTTCGCTGATGCTGAGATGACGGGGGATATTAGAGTCAGTTGGAATGTAGAGGAGATTCTGCCAGAGATAGTTAAGGAGGTTGAGAGAGGGCTGGTAAGGAGATGACGTGGGACGGGTGTGCAGTGAGGAAGGGTGTGATATAGAGAAGTGATGGCCAGCTGAATCCTTTATTAACTGGCATTTCAGTTTATGATATGAATGTGTGAATAGATTCCACATTCCTTTAATTTTCCTCTTCAATCACTGTCAAGCCAAAAAGAAAGAAGGCATATTTGCAAACATAGAATAGCTAACCATAGATCGAGGAAATCCTCTCTTGAGATAAAGGAGTCCTGGTGCCGCTAGCCTTGGTCTGATGAAAGTCTTATTCACACACTTTATGAAACCTGCTGCGATCTACAATGCTCCACCAGATGAATTACCTTGACGTAGTGACTGCTTCTAGTCCTTTTCTCTACAGTCACGGCGTTCGCTTATTACTTAGAAGAATAAAGCTACTCATATACGACATGACACAATCCCATTTCCATCTTCCCATACACAATATATACATTTTCGTCATTACAAGTCCTTATCCGTTCCAAAGCATGAAGTATCCGTTCAATAATCCAGATATGCCTAGCCAAATCGAGCCATTAACACCAATACCTATCCCACCATCTCGAGCCCGCGAAAAGCCAAATTGGTATACTGTACAAACGCCAGAATCACCAGTTCCACTCGCCATTTTCGTCCTTTTTGCCCTGCCTTACGAATGCCTCCTCGCATTCAAACCCATAGGAAACGGCATGCTGACTCCATCCAGCCTCTTCAAAGCTGTTCAATCCCCCTCGTCTTCATCTCCTTCTAGCCCCAATAACGTCCAAGTAACCCTCCAAATCCCTCTTCTCAACCTTCTCCAAACCCCCCCGACACCGCCCACAAACCCTCACGGCACAGAAACTGCATGTCCACATATCCCTCTTCTCGTTTGCGTGACACAGCATGCACGCGACGGGAACGAAGCGGTTCGAGGAGCGAAGAAAGGTGCTGTGCGAAGTGTAGCACGTGTAGTGACTTTGTGTGAGAGCGGGAGGGATAGATGAGGGTGCGGGTGCTGATGTGATGGGAGGGGAGGTGAGCGGTGGCGAATGAAATTGGGATTGGACTGGCGGACTGATAGGTGGTGTGGTGGTAATGTTGGCGGAGGCGGAGGTCGTGCGTGGTGGGTAGGCGGATGGTGCGGGAGCGGTGGTAGCTTCAGGTTGGGAGGTCTGGAGATGCTGTTAGTAGTATTCTTTTAAACAGATAGAGATAGCCTTCTTCTTTAGAAAGATAGTATATTAAACACGATTCAAAGAAGAAGAGTAAAACAATTATTTCCAGGTCTAGAGCAAATAACATACCTCGACAAGTCCTCCTTCAACTTTAGAAAACGGAACCACCTTCTTGACCACCTTGATGGCAGGGTTCGACGGCAAACCTGCAGCGCGCTGCTGGGGTGCGAGACTCGCGGCAATATCAACCGACGCGGATGCATCTTGACGTTGTTTTTCGGATACCTCGGGTTGAAAATGGGTGGTTGAAGAGGCATCTTTATCACTAAGCCCGATAGACAGATTGGATGAACTGATTACCGGAAGCCTGCTCTGCAATACCGTCTTTGAAGCATCTTCCTCGCTGTTCTGCTTTAGGCTATTATAACCAGATTCCTCGGGGCTCCGCATAATAGCTTTAGACGCTGCTTTCTTTACTCCGCGCGTTAAATCAGCTAGTGTGGCATACTTTTTCTTTCCCTCTCCCGAATTGCTGTCACCGGATTGTGAGTTAGGAACAGGTCTCCTTTTCACCAAATTACTCTTCTTCTCATCCACTTTCATCTCCTCATCACTTCTCATCTCCTCCTTACTGCCTTTCGACTGTTTATTCCCCATCTCCCTCCGCTCTGATTTTGCAGGCGGGGAAGGCGGAAGGGTTGGAAGCGGGCGATTTTGCGTCTTCGGTAATGCTTTCTCAGCGGGTGTTGGGTTTGCAGGTGTGCTTTGTGATGGCGGGGGTGGGAGAGTAGCGGTGGATCCGTTACTGAAAGGAAGCTTGAGGGAAGGTGGTTTTAGGCGGCGGGAAATGGCGCGGTAGGATATTGTTGTTGGGTGGGATTGATGGGGAGAGGAGAATTTAGGGAGTGAAGTTGGATTTGAATTTGAGCTGGTGGGCTCGTCGACTAGAGGAGTGTGGTGTTAGTGACTTGTTTACGTATGGATGTCTGAAGCCGATGGGTGACAGTGCAAGGAATAGCAAACTGCTGATGCTGAAGACAATGTTCCTCTATATGCACTTTACGGCTCTGCGATTTGAGACTCACACCTCACACCCACCAGTAGCCACGCCTAGCCACAAGACAGAAACCCTTCCAACCTACCTCTCAACTGAAACCGCATCATGAGCGGTGGAAGTGGCTTCTCCCTTTTCCTCTCTCTATCCTTCGGCGGCGGCCGTGGCAGCTCCTTTACTGGCGGAGCTGGAGCATAGTAATAGGGCGACGTACTCCCATCACTGTGTCCAAAGGTACTGTAATCATTTAACAGCGCACTGATGACATCTTGCCGGTTATCGGGAGGCGCCGCGAGCGAAAGGCCGGGCTGTGCTGGCGCCATGACGGCTGTCATTATATCCAGAGAATGAAGATGTGGGGTTTGGTGGAAAAAGAGTGACTGGACGGCCGGAAAGAGAAGAGATGACGAATGTAAAAGAGCGTTTATCTCTCCATGGACAAGCTCCGAGGGCTCAAGAAAGCAGCAGTGTGCAGAATCAGAAACAGAAGCTAAGAAGAGGATCAAGAGAAGGAAGGTTTGCCAAAGTTTACCATATGTTCGTCATATGGCACGGCGGTGAGATACATGGTTATCCGGGACTAGAGCTGACGGTCCACCCCTATTGAAACACCAATGCGTTTAGGAATTCTGACAAGCTTTCTTGAGACTTGCTCTACCCTGACACACCCATGAGAGGGGATGTATATCCAGGGTTGCTGCGCGTTCTGTGCCGTGGTCTCGGAAAGGAAAATTGAACGGTTTAAGATGAAAGGGATGGCACTACCCCACAGCCATTATTGTCAGCAGTAGCGATCTCTCGACTGCTTAATTAACCTCATCTCTCTGTCACAAGAAACAGGTAAATGCTCAGTGATAATATATACGGACAAATGGACATCAGGACTTCCGTTGTCAGGCAATCAAAGGAACTTCTGTGTTCTGGATCTGATGCTGAGGTTTGAGAGGTCCGCAGCAATGAACGTGCAACATGGTGGCCGGAGCGTGGGTCTTGCACCCACGTGATGCAGACTCCACGTTTCAGCTGCGACTATCCGCGACCAGGGGTTCGAACGGGAGGGTTTGTGTAGTGTGCTACTGTTCAAAAGAGATACAGTATAATTCGGAGGAAGATTGTACACAGAGTGTACACCGGAAGATGGATGTGCACAGCGTGTAATTCAAAAGAAAAGAGTGCACAGAGGACTTCGGGTGGTGGTACTGAAGCAAGTTGTTGGCAGAGTGCAAGTCCACGTTGTATATTCATGTATCTCTGCTTCAGATAGATATATCGAAGCGAGGAAGGTATGGTAAGTATACGAGGAGTATGAATATATAAGTGGTGAACCATAGTATGATAAAATATCTAGTATTCGTAGGATTTTAGGAGTTACAGCTATAGCTGCTTTTCATCTTCTCTTAGCCCCTAAGCCTAATGATTAAAATTTACTCACAAATATTAAAGTACCAATAAATATTCAAGGTGAACCCCTATCTTGAATTTATCCAAAATTTCAAAGCTGGTATATCCAAGATCCAATCCAAACGCCTTCCCACCGAAGCTTCCAGTGGGTATAACAGTTCTTTCCATCAAATAATCAAAAAAGATAGAAACCTTGCGCCGTCGCTAATGATCTCAGCTATGATAGCTGAGTAACTTTGAATCGAGAGGTGATACGAGATTGTCGGTGTATCAAGGCCGAGATAGCCAAACCTTTCTAATATTGCATAACTCCAACGTCTCCCTCCTCTTAGCCTAGATAATATAACACCAACATAGTCAACAGCGTAACTGTCCCTGTCACTGGCATGTCGGCGGCTCGTCCAGAAGGAGCCCCCGCTTTCAACGGTGTCGCCGTCTTATTCACAAAAGTCGGCCCGCAAATCATATCAATATGCTGCGCTGCATCGCTATACGTGCGACTGATTGGCTGCGTCGTGTTCCCGGCAAACGAGGAGAAAATAGCCATCGTGTCCTGGAGACAGGTGCTACAAGTCGGCCTTGCACCGCCGGGCAGGGTGACGCCAAGGGGAAGATAGTATGGGTACGAGTCGGTGACAGCCGAAGCATTGGTGATGGCATTTGCGAAACCTGAGATTTAGTTATGGTTAGAGGGTGGGCTAGTGATGTTTAAGTTGGAGCTTGTGTTGTGTATTTGTACTTACAATAACTGCCCCCGCTGTCTCGTAGACAGGATGCTTGGTAGAGCGGTTGGTAGGCTATCAGTCCATTGTATGCCTGCACGACTGAGGGGTTGTCGTTCGCATAGTCCACTGCGCAGTTGCTCTCGTCTCTTATTTGCTGAGCGAAGTCCTGCATCACTGGTAGGCAGATGGTTGTGTTTACATTGCAGGTCGCCTCGAGGGTATTGGTTATGCGCGCGAAAGATTTGGATGCATCAAAGAAGCTACTAGATGTCTACCAAAGGCTGTTAGCGGATCTGAGTGAGTGGTACAAAGAGAAAGCGCACCTGTAGAAGGAGGGAAAACGGATGGCAGGCGTTCATCATGTCATTGCTGAGGAACTTCTTAAACCACACAGAACACGGCGCAGTGAAGTTATTCCCCAAGGCAGAGGTGTCGAACGGCCGTGGAATCGGGAACTCAGAGGTAGAAGTCTTTGGGGCGGTCGCCAGTGTCTTCGACGGCGAGGCTGCAGAAGAGGTGCCATCAGCGCGCCGAAGCAGATACATCAAAGGTGGAGGTGGAGATGGAGCCGGATTCTTATCAACAAGGAGCAGTGATGGACCTCTCCACGCAGGGTCGAGTTCGTTGATTGCGATTGACGGCGATCGCGGGTGTCGATCCTGGGCTTGCTGGGCTGCAGCGGTTCCGCATAGCAGGGTCAAAGTTACTAGGAGAGCCGTAAGCGACAGCAGAGAGTGAACGTTAGAGAACGGTGCAGTTCTGGCTCTGGATTTGATATCTGGAGTTGGAGACCCCGCCTGTGTGGAGTGTTGTTTCCTGCGTTTTGTCTCCCCTGCGCCAGCTTGCGCCTCGGTCGTCTCACTATGGTCGAACGGCATGGCTGCTCCTGGTCGACGCCTCGACTTGCGCTCCGGGTTCGATATCGAAGAAAAAGACTGTATCCGTTTCGAATTCCGGCACCATGAGATTGTCGAATTGTTTACTTGGGCCATGATTCCCTTGTTATGATTCCATATGCTCTGCTAGAGCATGACTATTCGTCCAAATTCGTACCGCAATCGGGCGATGAGGAGAGGAAGTCGTCCCTGGCAGAAGTCGCCAGTGGTTCAACGAGTAACAATAACCAGTTCTTTTCTTTGTGTTTCGCAACCTTCCAGTGTCCGATCTTCTAGAATTTGGGCGCAACGAACGAGCGACAATAGTTGGAGGTTGAGCGAGTAGTAGTCAGGGGTATACGATCGAGGGCAGAAATAGAAAGGGAAGTTCGTTCGATATTCGATCTTTGTCTTCTTCTTTCAGCGTCGACTTATTCCTCGGAAACAAAGGCACAGGCGGCCTGTGGAACAGTCGAGGAAAAGCCCTCCCTTATTACTGAGCTAGAACGCAACCCACCATGAATCGCAGCTCGAGCCCTGCAGCAAAAGCCACCAGCCCGCCCCAACCTACAGCTGCTCGACATGGGAATAACGCCCACGCCCATGTTCTTTTCCTTCAGCGAACATGGGAGAACAAGCATCAGCGGTTCAATATTTCGGCTGACAGGGACGCATGGCGTATCGGCTAATAGGCCCGTGGCCTCCTTGACCTAGTTTGTAGCTATAAATCGATAGAACCGCGCTGCTGGAAGGAGGATGGGGGATCTAGCCCGGCGGGAGAGAGGGAATTCTGCTTAGCAAAATACCCTTAGCCACTGTAATCATGTCATCTAAAAGATAGCCCAGCCGGCATCTTTCCCCAAAGCGTGCTCAGATATAAATTGAGGATTCATGCAGCGGCCGGGGTGCTCCAGAGTGATGTGTCACCATTAAGACGTTTAACTGGAAGCGGTAGAAGCCTCAGATCGCTTCTAAGGGCTGAAAAAGGCGCGTAACGAACGTTGTATCGCTTGCAGAGAGTGCCACAAGGGTAGCCAGGCGAAGGGATGAAGATATTTAATTGGGGCGCGGACGGAATGATTATTGCTCGCATGGACCTGTCAGAAAGTGAGAAGCGACTCACCACACTACAGGCTATGCCAAGCCAATAACGCCTCCCCGCAAAAGACAACTCCTATTCCTTCCAATATTTTCCTCTACCATTTGCTATCTGTGGCTGCAGCTGAAAACTTGTTTATTTTCAACTGACTCGCTGAAGGGAAGGCTTTTATCATTCCAAGAGGCGCAGTGCTGCCAGCTGCTTCACATCTTTAGCAGCATCGCTCTCAAATGTCACAGGTAAGATGATAAGATGAGCATGGGTCCAAGTCAACCTTTCTATATCATTCTTGTCAAATTCCATTTACATTTGGCCTACTATTGAAACTCTCGATATTGATATCGAACCGCTCCACATTGTATATCTCATCATTCGGTCGTTTTGAACTGCCAATGTTCTGTAATGTCTTCTCTCCCATCACCCAAATCTAGCATCTCTCAAGGACCAGGAGTTCTTTCATCCTGTAACAATCAAGGCAGCGCAACTATATTATCTGTGGCATATAATTCGGCATATATTTAGTTTAGATATACCCATCTTATATGCCGAACGGGTCTTCCTCATCTAGTAAAATAATTTTCAAAATTGTTATACTAGTATCAACGGATCTTCTTATACCATCAGCCCCCCTCTAAGCATGAGGTTCAGCCCTCCCATAGGCCGAAAGACAAGGTCTTGGAAAACAACCTGATATGATGATCCGCAATGAATTGGGCTGGTTGGGATATGCTAGGTCCTAAATATTAAGGGAGGCAGGGGGGGAGGAAGAAATATTGGCAACATATTAGGTGAACGAGCCTTATCTCTAGAGCACGAGATCTTCATTCACAAACTCTTTCTTATTGAAACCTATTAAAGGAGGAAGGGGGACGCCGTTCTTGCAGCAACTCTGTGAATGGCGAACGCATGACGAATATTCACTTAACAAACAGCCCAGTCACATGCCTTCAGAATTTCATTTGTCTTTCACATAAAGCTTAGCTACTTAAGCCCTAAACTTAGCAAAGCCGACCTATGCACAGAAATTGCCAAAGATGTAAGCAAGCAAAGGGCGTCTAGGTGGTATGCTCCAACGCCCCTTACGCAGCACATTATCGCCATGAGAAAAGACAACCAACATCGCCAACAAATGCAGCTAACCGTCCACCTGAAATAAAACCGCTTTCATCAGCGCGAAAAGACTGCACCATTAAGCACCTCCGCTCTCAATGAACCTGACAAAGAAATTCTTCCACTCCTTCTCCTTCTTTTGGTTCTCCAAAGAGGCAAGCAGAACGCGAAGATATTCATCAATCATCTGATCTCTCACGCCCATGCCTGTAAGCTGCTCTCGGAGGGTGTCGCCATATGGCGTGCCTACCTTCTTCAAAATTTCGGACTGAAGCCCGGCGACTTCTTGCAAAACCTGTCGGCCCTGAGCATCCTTAGCACTGAATCCTGGGGTTGCTGGGATGGACCAAGAGAGAGGTGAGAACCTCGTGACGGCAAAATTCTCAAAACCAGGAAGAGAAGCCTGAGCAGTGACCGGAGAAGTAGGAACAGCATTGTTGTTGGAGGCGATCTTATCGGGCCCTCCCCATACCGAGGTCATTTTGATCAAAACCGAGATGGCTAGACGGGCATTGGAGTAGTCGCCGGCATCGCGGGCAAAGGTCTCCAGGGAAGTGATGACGGTGTCCAGCGTAGGTTGGTTTGCTAGGAGAAAGTTAGACTAGCATATAATTTTTTGGGTTGGGCGAACTTACTATTGCTCACGAGGATGGATCCAAGGTCATGCATCAAGAGGATGAGGATGAAGTTGAGATACTCCCGGCGAAGTTCTGCGAGCTGGATTGCGTCGTCCGTACCATTGACAGGTTCTGCAAATGCGGCAAATACACGCTGCAAAAGAGGTGTCAAAAGGGTATCCAAGATTCCGACAATTTCCGACTTGAAGGTGTAAATCACTTGATCGAGCACTTTTAGGAAAGTGGCCATTTCATCCATTGATGAGCTGAGAGACAGCAGGCCGTCAATCCATCGTGGTAACTGCTCGAGTAATCGGGAGCCTAGTACAGCAATCATACGGGAGAAGGCAAACCGAGCAGCAGTACGAATCTCCATTGAGCCGTTCAGCGATTCCAGGGCCACAAGAATACCCTCAGCTGCTTTCATAAACTCATCAGACACCTCAGTCGGTGGAGGAGCGTCTGCATTAGCCGGTACCCAATCGGAATAGCCGCGGGCAAGAGTGCCCAAAGCCATGATAAGATGGTGTATTTGACGAACTGCCCGCTCATCACCGTTCCGTGCTTGGCTCAAGGTCTGCTCCATATCGACGAAGAGAGGGTTCATGATCGTTGAAGCATAGAGCCTTTTGCTCTCCGCGGGAACGGTGGCGGAAGAGGCGATGCATCCAATTGCTTCAAAGAGGTATAGTTGGGAGTTGAAGAGGGCATCTGCTGACCGGTCATCCTCGTCTGAGGACATATCATCATCCCCCGAATCAGTAGGTAACTCGGCTTTGATCGTGAGGAGGTCTCCTATCGCTTGAATGATGTCTTGTGAGACATTGCCAATTTGCGCTCGAAGTGGACGAACGAAGCGGAGGAAGAGATACCAGGACCTAGTGCGGACTTTGACGTGATTGTGGTGCGTAAGGCGGACAAAGTTTTCGAGCGCTTTTGGAATCAAGTGCGCGTTCTGCTCAAAGAAAGAGTGATACCGAACACAAATTTCCATATACTGTAGCTGAATGGACGGATGCGGGTAATTGGCAAGATCTGGATGTTATCAGCAAACTTCTTGCTCAAAAAGGGAGGTAATGGGCCACATACCGGACTCCACCATGCTCGACATCATTCCAAGAAGTCGTTGAGCAGCCATTGACGAGGGCTCTCGTTTTTGATAGAGTCCCTGGTTCCGGACTGCTAGTTCTCCGAACAAGAACATTTCATGCAACGCAAGATCCAAATCGCGCCAGTTAAGGCTTGGATCGTTCGATGAAAGCCGTGCGAAAGTATTACCTACAACTCGGCTAAGTGTTTCAATGTACAGGTTTTCATCAGTAGCTGCAACAGTTTGTTGGAGAACATGAAGACGCTTCCGAAGTTCTTGGAACTCGGCCTCGTCCGTCTGTTCGTCTTCTTCTCCCCACGAAGCTGTTTCATCGTACTCCATTTTGCTAATGATGGCATCTAATATTGGCGGAAGCATAGATGCATATTGTGGTGGCAAGGCTCCCTTAATCTTCCTGATTTTACGGAAAAAGGTGAGGAGATCGGTCAAAGAGGGGATAACAGTCGAACAGACTTCATCATATTGATCCGCGAAGAACCGAAGTAAATACGGACCGAAGACATGTGCCAGCTCTTCTGCATGCTGCCGTGTCTGCCCATCCACCGAGTCGTTGTCGAGAACCTTGACGATGTCGAAGACAATATTATTGACTAATTTCGCAACTGTTTCTGCGAGATCATTGTCATACTCGGGCGAATTCCTTAGATCCGCAAGAGCAGGGCTACCAATCAGTTGGCCTACGACGTTTGCTAGATTAAGAAACATGATTAGTTGTATTTTCTCCGCGGGTCTCATCTTCTTTCCAACAATCTCAGTGAAAGTGTCAATCGCAGCATCTCGGACCTTTCCCTCTGCGCTATCAGGAGAGGAAATGTTTTGTTGTCCAGCCATTTCCAGGAAGTTGGTAATCATAGCCTCGTTGACGACCAGGGAGATATCGATCCAGCTGACCCATCTGCTTACGCAGCGAAGACACATTTCCACAATGTTCAGGTCGGTCTGTCTCCATTTGACCAGTATTTCTTGCCAAGATGCGGCGATTTTCTGTACATCCCTTTCCCGAATAAGATCTTTAAGTTCGTTATTTCGCCTCTGCTCCTCAGAGCTTCTTGACACCAAGACATCAGCAATTTCGTCATGAACTTGTCCAAGCATACGGAGGTATAATATCGTTCCAATCACGTTCACCGTGCCAATAGCCATGTGATCTCCAGCTAACTCCCGGAAATCATCAAAAAACGTCTGCCAGCCGGAGCCGTACATGGCCATGAAGAGGTATGTCATCGTTTGCATGAGTTTATTCTGAATATGAGCAGTGTCCGTTGCACCCTGGTTCTGGGCGTATGTCTGACGGATGTAACCCAGGAGGTTGTCTTTGATGTAGGACAGGCTCTGAAGATCCAGGCGGTGCTCTTGTATCGCATTATTGAGTAGGTCTAAAGACGTGTGACGCACAATTTCAGAGGAACGTGGATCGCGTGTGAATAAAGTAAGGCAAGCCTGCCATGCAGAACCTTCCGTTCGGAGTTGATTCAAGTAATCAATGGCTTGACCCCTCAGGTTCTGATTGGAGGTCGGGCTCGAAGCGATCTGAATCGCATTCTCAACCTGTTCATGAGATAGTTATTAGCCAAGTGATTGTACGTCTAGAAGCGACAGGTATACCTGGGCCTCCATCCTCGCACCAACGTCTCAGAAGAGAAGCAAATCCGGGGCCGTTTCGCAGCAGATAGTGTTTCCCGGTCGTCTCAGGTACACGTAGGTACAGTCGAGTAGGTCGCGTGAGTGTCGAAGTTGTGTTCGCTACCGGATCATTGGGCGGAGCTGCTGCTGCATCATTGAGTTGAGGCGGGGTGAAAATGCAGCGGACCGGTGGGTCTAACCTCCTCGGAGAGATTTGATATGCGGAACAAGAAACTTGTTTGGTGAAGCTGAGATACTGCAGTTCGAGTCAAGGGTTCAAGGCGGAATTTAGGGAGTGAGTCTTTGTTGTGTGGGGTGAAGGTGAAGTTGATAAAACACCGATGCGGAAGTCCATTTGTGATGTCTTGGCAAAGGTGGCATGTCGTTCCGTCTCATCTCCTTTCGGCCAGCTCACCGCCATGGCTCATGTCAATCCTTTATTTCAGCCTCATTCACTTGACTGCTAGTTTATTCACTAATTTCTTTATTCGAGGCTACGTTTAAGATAATCGTATAACTCAACATACAATGGTCTTGCCCTTCAGTCTAGACGTACACGTGCCCTCTACTACCTTTCCCCGCGTTGATGTCATATGTAGACTGGATATGGTCATCCTTAAAAGCGTGACATTGAGGTTCTAAAGAGCCGATATCGCATTCAACCCGAAGTTCCAGAATATCACAGCATCTACAACTTCTGCTTGACACGGGAGTTGCTTCTGCACGAGTTAGTGAGTCGAAGGACCAACCTACAGTACAGGCCAATTACGTACTATACACCGAGATACTTTGCAGCATACTCTACATGCTCATCTGCAAACGACGCTATGAAATAATAGCTATGGTCATAATCCGGTTGCATCCGGAGGTTGATGTCCTTGTCGTTTCCGCCTTCCTTTGCGGCCTTTAGGAAGTTTTCTGGGAGAAGCTGACCTTGCTTGTAGAAGTTGTCTCCGGTACCCTGGATACAGATATTAACGGTGGGTCCAGTAGACATAGAGACAATCCACGTACCACGTCGATGAGAATTTCCAAAGGACCTTTCCACTGCTTGACCAGCTCCGTCGCATCATGAGCTTTCCATTTCTCTTGCTGGTCTTCGCCGAAGTATCCTTTGAAGGCCTTCTGACCCCAGGCGCAGTTGATTGGGTTGGCTATCGGAGCAAAGGCAGACACGGACTTATACTTTCCTGGATTCTTGAGGAACTTCATAACAGGTCAACTCTGGTGTTTAGTCTTCGAGTCGGAGGTACTAACCAGAGTTAATGCTCCATGGCCACCCATGCTGTGTCCAGTAATGCTGACTCTGCTCGAATCCAACTGATCAAAAGCGGAGAAGAGGGATTTGGGAAGCTCCTCAGTGATGTAGGTGTACATGTTATAGCCTTTGTTCCACGGCTCCTTGGTTGCGTCAACGTAGAAACCGGCGCCGGAACCAAAGTCATAGGCGTCATCTTCGCCTTGGATATTCAATCCTCCTGTGCATTTAATGTTTAGGTTGAACTGGAAAGCGATACGGAGCTGGCTCACTTGGGCTGGTGTCCGGATACACAACGGCAATGCCCTTCTTACTGGCAGCATGTTGGAAGAATCCCTTCTCAGAGCAATTGTCTCCAGTGCATGTCAGACCGGAAAGATAGAAGAGAACTGGAATCTTTGCGCCAGTTTTGTAAGCTTGAGGGGGCAGGTAGAGGTTGAGACCCATTTCGCATTTCGTGCTGCTTGCCGCATGCTTAAGCTTTAGCAGCTTACCGCCGAAGGACGCAATGGTAGCTGTAGTTTGGAAAGACATTGTGATTGTGAAATAGTGGTAGGCAGAAGAACAATGGTGAGAATAACGACGCTGTGAACATTGACGTCGTTTGCCCTGAATTTTAGGGGAGTTGATGCGGGGCAACGTTCCTCTTCCGCACTCTCTTCCGCAATTGCCCCACCTTTGTCTAGAACGAGGCGACTATTTCAGCCATACAAGTCGGAATACGCCTCGGGCAGCTATTCTGGTTGTTGAATACATGCATCACTCGCTATTCTGCAATAGGTTGAGGAAGAACCAGTTGTAGTTTGAAATGACTTAGCAGTTGTATTCAAAGACCCTCCAAACTCCGCATCGCCGAGCTTGCACCCTTTTCGCAGCCTAATTACTCCATATAAATGCAAAGATATGTTTTGAAATCACAGCAGCTCCTCGCAAGTCCAGTCCTCGTACCTATTCAACGGGATTAGCAAGTTCTAGCTTTTTCATGGGAGTCCGCTCACCATCCATCCGGGAGATACCTCCGCACTACGAGAGGAATCTTCTTCTCCCGCAGCTCTTTGATAGCAATCTGCAGAGGGTCTGTCATGCCTTCAACATCGATCAACACCGGGGCGTTTCCACTGTTTATTGGATCAGCTTTTGGTCCGACTTCTTACCGCACGCAACATGCGCCTATTGTAAGAACTAAACCCACCTGATCTGCAACGCTCGCGTTCCCAGCACTCGCGCTCTTTCGTATTTTGTCATGTATGGAGTAGTGGACCTCTTCTCCTTTGGCACCTTCTTGTCCTTCATAGTCTTGACGCTGTTCTTTTGCTCGGCGGCGGCAGCTGCTGCAGCACCTGGATCACCCCCGACTACGACATTGTTTCGGGGATCATGCTCTAGAGCATCAGGATCTTGCGGGCCGCCGGCTTCGTCTTGTGGCGCATCGTCCTCCTCGTAGACGTCTGGCTCTGCGTTCTCGTCACTGAAGTCATCGATGGCTTCACTGTATCGCCGCAAGTATTAGCAACCAGTGCCCAATTAAAAATTAACGCATAGCTCCGAGCATATATGCAGTATAACTCGGAGTACTGCGCATAGCTCATACGCACTTGTAGTTCTCGATGTCGCCAGCATCATCATCTGCGCCTCCATAGTCAGACATTTTTTTAGATTTCCTGGAAGAGGTGGTAATGGCTTAAGTGTTGCGGACAAGGTGGTGCAAGCTGGTGAGGTACGGCGCGACAGGAGAGTGAAATGTCGAAGACGGGAGTGAAGTCTCCAACAAAAAAAGAGGCTTCGAGCGCCGTGTCACGTGAAACGGTCAATGCGCCGTCCTCGAAATCTTGGCATGGCTTCCACACAAAATATTCTGGACCAGAACCGCAACCTCAATTTCACTACATTCACCGTTGGACACTGGTACGACCAAGAATGGTAGTGTCGAAGCCCCATAAACGAAAGGCGGCGGACTCTGCAAAGGGTCCGGTGACGAAAAAGGCATGCAAAGGTCAGTAACTTCGATATACCATGATGGTCATTTATATAGCTAATGGTTAGCAGATCTTGGTGAATATGTCGATAACCACAGCGAACTCGATATAGAAGAAGACGAATACATTCCGGATGAGGCTTTGTTGTCGACTAATCAAGACACCGTCGCTTCAGACCTTCACGCCGACCCCGAGATTGTCTTGACCGTCGCAGGAACCCTCCGAGCCGCCAGCGAAGCCAGTCGACTATGGAAATATGTCTGCTCTTACGAAGGATGCGGCAAACGCTATAATCGTCCCTGTCGTTTAGAATCGCACGAGCGCACCCACCGAAATGAACGACCTTTTGCATGTACCGAAGAGGGTTGTGGCAAGACGTTTCCTCGCAAAGAACATCTTACTCGACACATTGACTCGGCCCACGCGAACATTCGTCAGTTTAAATGCGATTGGGAAGGGTGTGGCAAAGAACTGCTGACAGCCGGTCATCTCCGCCGGCACAAACAATCTCACGAAAAGCAAGAGATGTTCCGTTGTAGAGATTATCCACCGTGTAACGAGACCTTCCGGAAACAAACCACGCTCGATGCGCATATCAGGTCGAAACATTTAGACATGAACCCATACGCATGTACCCATACCGACCCTACGACGGGACAACCTTGCACCGCCGCGTATAGCAAGGAGGGGGCTCTCCGCAAACACATCGCCAACTTGCACTCTGGGAATAGATATACATGCAACATCTGCACACCCGATGAAACCCTTGCATTCAAGGATGGCCCAATGTCTCCGGCGAGCGAGCCCGTGGGGTTTCCGACATACTCTGCACTTCAGGCCCATATTTCGGAAGTTCATCCTCCGATGTGCAATGAGTGTCACAAGAAATTCGCTACTATTGCAACATTGCGCGCCCATATCGAAATCATCCATGAAGCTCCCCCTGGCGGCAATCCAAGCTTCCCTTGTCCGGAACCCGGTTGCGAGCGTAGCTTTACCAAGCGCGGCAACTTAAACGTGCATGTCCAATCGGTTCATCAGAAGGTCAAGCGTTTTATATGTGGTGAATGTGATCTTAGCAAGTCAAGCGTGCCTCAAATCAAAGAGTGGAACGGTAATACAGCTTGCGGACAAGCCTTTGGCGCCAAGTGTACTCTAGAACAGCACATCCAAACGCAGCATCTCAGCATCAAGTTGAACAAAAAGCATATCCGTCAAGCCAAGAAACAGGGGAGGAGGAGAGCGCCGGCACCCTCAGCACTTGCGATGTTGACCGGCGTTGGCTACGATGAGGGACGAGACGTGGCCTGCCTGATTCCCGGTTGTGAACATCGTTATCAACGCGACTATGAGCTCCGTCTCCATCTTAGAGGAGCTACTCACGGTCTCTCTGAGGACCAGATTGAGGAGATGATTGCAGAAAGAGATGCTTTGCAAGGTGGGCAGTTCTGGATCGGAGGAGTTGAGGATAACCCCGAGCAGGAGCAGCAGCAATTTTCCAATTACCAGGAGCACAAACAGCAGCGATTGGTACAGTACCCAGAACAAGGGCAGGAGCATGAGCAGTTTGGAGGCTTTGCCCCCAACTTTGATCCTAATATTGATCCCACACTTCAACAGCTTGAAGCTTTTGAGCTCGGGAAAGGCCCTTTGCATCAACAGAGCGTTTTGGGTTATATCACGCCTCATGAAAATTACGCCATGTCAGAAGCTGCAGCAAACGAGGAGATGGATGCTGAGATGGGTTTGACGGGTCTGCCTGCTGTTGATGTGCATAGCGGTATGATGTGGGATCCATCCTTTTAACCAATATAGACGATTGTGGCTTGGGGCCTGTCGTGGAGTCATAGGGATTACAGGCTTCACTAGTTTTTTAGACTTTAGGAGTTTCTTAGGAAGTAAGATACCCGGTAGGTTTTCATTACACCTCTTCAGGAGTTATAGGCGTAATCGGTTGTATATGCAGTCATGCATATGTAAGTGCGCCCATACCCGCTTAGCTAAATATTAGTTCGAAACCAAAAAAATGCAAATATTATAAAATTTGTCAGCCCCCCTTTCAAGGGTATCATTCGCGGTCTGCCTTGGTGGTAGGCACCTAATGCTCTCTTTGGAGATGAATGCATACATCCCCTTCTATGATAGACATTCTCAATTTTCCCACAGCTGAACTTCTTTCCAATCTTGCTATTTAAATTTTTGACGGGGCCTCCCTCATTTGCAGAGTAAGTATCATATAGTATCTACTTCTCCTCATTTACATCATCTTTCCAGTTTCTGGGTATATTATCTGACCTCCTCCCCAAATCCCTGGTCCGATTAATTCGGGAGGTCTTAAAAGGAAAAAAGTAAACGACCGCTCATCGATCCTGCCGCCGCTGTCGCAGCCACATCCGAACCCTTGAACTGTCTTATTAACGGGGGGGATAAGAGAGGCCCAAACGAAGGCAGCAGAGATTATGGCTGTTGAACCTGGGGGGCTTTATGAGGTTTATAGAATATGCCTATTGTAGGGATTTAGACTGTCACCTTGCACTGTCGACGGCACCTGAGAGGATTTCCCTTTCACCGACTTCCCCTTCGGCCAAGACTTGAACTGAAAAGAGTCCAACTCCTAAAAACAAGCCGCAGGACATGCTTCAGAAAGTGGATCCAGTAGGCAGTTTGTAGGGGATTTCTGGGGATGGGTTAGGGGGTTTTGGTTTGAGTCGGGACCTCCAAATAACCCGGGCCGTGTCATAACAATCCCTCTGGCCTGATTTGCTCAGGTAGGTCTGTTTCTAGTAGCCATTGTGCGCCAGCTTTCGCCGGTCTTTTCTTCCTTAGGGGGGGTTTTTTTTTTGGAGCTCTGTAGTACGTGTTCTCAGAAGGAGGTCTGCTCGAGGCTGAGTGTGATCAGGACAGAAGCTGAGTACGTATGGAAGTGTTTGCCGCCCAGTCCCATATGGGCATCCTGGGTCGGCTACCTAAGTGACCCGGCCACCTCCCAAGATTGCACACCTTTATATATAGATAGCGCAACACCACAATAAGTTACTTCCATTACATGCTCATTATAGAATTATTCAGAATGTTCGCTATCTTCGACATCTATAATTTCGGCCATGCAAGTACGAGAATTATGCCCACTCTTACCGCAACGCCGGCAGTGCCTCTCTACACGAGCCCTCTTAATAGGCTTCTCGCCCTCCTCCTGCCCGCTAGCCTCCTCAGGAGCAAGTAAATCGGCTACCTCACCTATTGTTAATGTCTCTTCATTCCGAATATACCTCCTTTTTGACTTTTACGCTTTGTTGCTGCCTCAGCTGCCTGTCGAAGACTAGCCATTTCCTTACGCATCAACACCATATCATGCACTACTTTTGCAGAGCCCTTTTCGAGTCGATTTAGTGATTCCATAATAGATGTCGGTGAGGCGCTCTTATGACGTCGAATCCTATTACAAATAAGCATTCCTTGAGCCTCTGTCTCGCGTGCGGTGCTTAGTGTTTAAGATTCCCATGGGATGTTCTCTGGTGCAGGGGGGGTTGGCGTACAGAGCGTCAAATCAAGCTTCGATAACACGGCTTCTGGGTTGTGTGGGATTAGCCCAGCTCCTCTAAAGCTTGCGGAGATATTATTTTTTGCAAATGCTTTGTTAAAGGCTGCTTTAAAGGCTGGGAGAAAGGTTTCTTTGGCAATATGGTTGATATAGTTGCGTGCCAAGCCCGATATCTCACCTCCATATGCTCGCTTCAACGGCGAGAAGCAGCCTACATCAGCGGCTGTAGCATCTGCGACGAGTGCGACGGCATGCGGAGAGTGACAATATTCTCCTCCTTGCAGTGCTTATGGAATTCATACGAGTTGTGGCTCTTGTGGCCATCAACAATTAGTAACCGGTGCGTCCCAAACCGACGCGCTTTTGTATACTTATTGAAGTGCTTTAGCCAGGCGATTGCAAGTAAATTTGTTGTCCAGCCATTTGTGTTGATATAAATAACCCAGTTACAGGGTATTGAGCTGTCTTCATACCAGGAAGAGATGAATACCTTGCCTGCAAAGATGATGAAAGGTGGGATTGCCCGCCCAGCAGCGTTGATGCTTTGGATTACTGTAACCCACTCGCGATTGCCTGGTTGGACCCTCTTCCACTTCCCACGCCTTTCTGAGCCTGTAATGGCTAGCTGAGATGAGATGATGCCCATCATGAAGCCAGTCTTGTCAAAGTTGTACGTATCTTCGTCCTGGATACTATACTTCTGCTTAAAAGACTGAACAAGTGTGATCCACACTGGCTGATAACTGCCGAATCTTCGTTTAGGGCTCGCTAGTGATCATAGGAACGGCTCCATTGAGCTTTAAGCTCAGGTGTATGTATAACAAAGTTGTCCGCCCAGTTTTTGCCTACTGGCTTTCCATCGCGCTCTACCAGTTGACTATTAGCCATAACTTTTGTAGGCGCAAGTCCTCTCGAATCTAGGTCGAGTACGTATCTGTCAATTGCCTCCTCTTCAAGACTAGTGAGCTTCTTCGAAATTGGCGGGCAATCGCGTTTTGACGCAGTTCCGGCGCGTCGGTCTTGGAGGGAGGTTCGAGGAACATTATAGACCGTTGCAGCGCGCCGAATAGTTAATGACGCGTCTTTTTAAAGAGCTTCGATGGCTAGGATAAGTCTAGCTTCATGAGAGGACGAATTCTTGTTGTGGTGTTGAAGCATCGCTCCTGAAGGTCGATGGGTTGTGAAATCTTGGTAGGGTGGCCGGGTCGCTTGTGAGACACTGTTAGCACTCTTAATATTTTTACAATTCGATTTATACTTGCGAAGAGGACTGCTAAGCACTATGCTCTAGAACTAGCTCGAAGGATCCTATGCAGACTAATCCACCTAATACCTACTTAGGAATATACAAAGAAGCCCTTTACCACGCACTATGCTGTACAAACAAACCACAAACTCATTCGCTTGCTGTACTCCCTAAAACAAGATCCCATAATCTACTAAGATAAGACTCCACCCTAGTCTCAGGGATACCCATTTCATTAACAAACCCTGATGAAGCAGATAACGGGATATCGAAGACACGTGCTTTTTGAACCTAGGAGATGAAAAAGAAGGGAAATGCCATCCTAGAAGGGGCTGCAGAAGTGAAGTAGGAAACCGCCTATGCTGATGCAGTACATATGTCAGAACAAGCCACCGAGAGAGGAAAACAGGGTATTAAGAGAACGTCATCGATTCCATTATCCATCATGCATTAGTTGGTCGAAAGAAGGGGGAGGGGGGGTATCACTGTCCAAGAGAACGCTAAAGCAACGATCCTCCTTCTTCAGCCCTCGCTATGGACTGACTGTCCAGGATCACTAGTCGGAGGAGTTCTGAGCTGCGAGGAGCTTCCATAACTCGAGAGTTGCTTTTCCTGCTCGCTGTTATGGCGAGGTTTCCGCTTAAAAAAGTTCTTGATCTTGCCAGTGCGGCTCTTAGCGGTGGGGGAAGTGGGTGATGTTGCCGATGAAGTCGGGTTTGATACAGCGGACTCCAACACGATTTCCTTCGGTTGGGGCTGGCCACTATCACCTCGACTCACGGTTCTGGTTCGACGGCGACCGCTCATCTGCCTCCACCAATCGTTGCGGCGGGTGGTGTCACGTGCGACTTCTGGCGCGGAGGTGTTAGCGTCGACACTGACTTTTCTCGATGACCATTGAT
The DNA here is from genome assembly GCA_010093945.1 of Delitschia confertaspora ATCC 74209. Taxonomy (NCBI): domain Eukaryota; kingdom Fungi; phylum Ascomycota; class Dothideomycetes; order Pleosporales; family Delitschiaceae; genus Delitschia; species Delitschia confertaspora. Next base: position 181,254 of record ML993848.1, read on the forward strand.
CGGTCCTTGAGCGCGGAAGCCCTCCGTTGGAAGCATGAGAAAGAGATACCTCTAACTGACTCTGTGATTGGGAATGGGCTAGAGGGGTATCAATACCTAAGGTGAAGTCAGGATCATCATTTGACAGTTGGGAAAGGCAACAGAGAGAAGAAATTACTTACCCTGAGAACGTCTAGCGGACGAGGGTGCCGTGACCGGCCGCACTCCATCCATCTCCTCATCTCCGGAAGACCTCGTAGGAGACCTCCTTCTTACGGTGTCTTTCCGTTTTTCAGGTGGGGTAGAACAGAGGACTGGGACCGGGAGTCGGCTTGAGGCTCTGGTTGATTTCTCAGGATCCGGGGCGTGTGTAACAAGAATGGCTGTGAGGCTCGCGTCGGCACTTCCACGCCTCGACTGGGTCTGATTCTCCGCCGTAGACGAAGAACGGGCTCCAGGAAGACCCGTGGCAGAGGAGCGACGGGAGTGGTCCACTCCTGAGGACGACCGTCTGGAGGCAGCGATGGCTGCACCAAGAGATCCAGCAGAGGACCGACGTATTGAAGGTTCGTGAACGGGGACCCTGGCCGGACTGTATGGAGTACGAACACCTTGTTTCGGCGCGGCTCCTGTACTTAGACTAGGATCGGCTGAGGCCGCTGGAGTGAGAAGGCCTCCTGAATTCACTGTCTGCTTAAGCCTCCTCTCCTTTTCTTCGGCTATTATTCCTTCCCAGATGCCTCTGTTGGCAAGAATTTCATCCACACTGAAGCGCATGGCTGGCAGAATGTCAGTAACAGCCTCGAACAGCGGTTTGGCGAATATATTAATGAACCCGATCTGAGATTCGCCCAATTTCATTACATCGTCACGAACTGGAGGCCCGCCGAAGAGACAGGAGGGTATTTGCAACTCCTGTTCCATAGCACCCTGATTGATGAACTCATCGGATAAGACGCGGGCCCACTGGGCGGCGGTGTTAAATTCCCTTGCCTAGAAGGGTTAGTTTGCGAACTGTAGTAGTTCAGGGCCTGATGACTTACCACATTGCTGATGTCGGCACACTTTATAAGCAGGCCACACACCAGGTCTTTGTGGTCTCCACGGGCTTTGGCGCTCCAGCTATCAATGGCAGACTTGTCTTGACCCAACTTCGCTTGCAATTTCCCCGCGTCCGCCATGTATGTGAAGTGTAGACCCATGTCCGTTGCTAAGATGTTGTTAATCATCAGCTTTCGCATCGCAGAGTCTGCGAACGCAACAGGCCAGTACCGGCGAAGGATCTGAGAGTACGCTGCACAGTGGAAGGACTCCAGGACCGAACGATCGTTATAGAGTTGTGCTAAGGGCGCGTTGAGAGCAACCAAAAATGCGTTGTTGACACCAGGGTGACCGACGTCATGCCCAATTGCAGATACAAGAAGTGTGAGGGCATCAAACGGCTCCAGTAGACGGGCAATCGGTGGTTTCCCAACGGACGCCCCTTGGAAACCTGTGTTTCGGTAAGGAGGCAACGTGCCGATCTGAACCAGAAAGTAGAAGAGCGCTTGTAGAACGTCGATGACGTGACGGAAGTTGTGGTATAGTACGAAATCATTATACGCAGTTCGACTGGCTAAAAGAAATATGGTCAACTCGTCTAGAGGGACAATTAGTGCATATTTCATAAGTGGTAGAAGTATGAGCTGCTCACCATCGTCTATACGCCACTTTTCTAGTTCTGGCACTTCTAAGGCGTGCTTTAACATCACGATGGCTCCGTACAGTAATTCATCGTCGGTGAATTCATGAGCTGAAAAGCTCCATGATCCTACAGCGGCAGCAATGGCTTCCTGACGGCCTTCTTCGACATAGATGTCACTGACAAGTATAAGCAGGAGAAGTTAGATAACAGTTCAAATACGTACTGAGAATCCAGTGAGTCTCCCACAGTCTCCGGGTTACAGATCCCGCCCATCAAACCCGATACCATAGCCTCACGCAAATATGCGTATGGTTTCGTCTCGTTCATGCCGACCCAAGAGAGCTTCCTGTTTCTCTTAGTGGTGAGAAAAGCAGCTGGGTCTCGTGCAACCTCTTTATGGGTTCTGTAGACATGGATTGCCAAACTATCTACTCGCTCCTTGGACAGAGGACTTGAGAGCACGTCGACAGCGCCTGCGTCTAGATAGCGAACATGTCGGACAGGATCGGTGGATGGCTGTGGCCCGTGGGCGCCTGGAGTAGAGGAAGCATGGAATCCACGATCTAGTCCACTCAAGATGACTATTGGAACTACGAGCTTGGGGAAATTGTTGGACTGTATCTCAGATGACAGGTGTACCAGCAGGTGCGTTCCATATATATCGCGAGGTTCTCTGGTTTCTGCTCTGATTGTCCGTGAAGAGGTAGGCGAAGGGGTCCTAGGCTCGCGCGATAACCGCTTATGCCGTTGTTCTTCATCGTATGGAATATCGATTAGAACCAAGGTTGGTATACTACTCTGCGCGGAATCGAGTAGCTGGGAGATCTTTTTTATGCAGGACGTTCCTGATCCACAGATATACACTGGAAAAAAAAAAAAAGATCAATGACACTTGTTTCTTACAGAAAGAGAACTCAATTCCATGACATACCTTCATTAAATATCGATAGAATAGCCTCGACGTTACTGTGAACCTCGACCGGTGCCGGCTTCCCTAAGTTAAAGTAACCCTGTGAGAAACTTGTGCTTGTCCTTGCAACCATCGAATTGGATAGTGTCTCTCTCCGTACCACCTCATCATTAGCCCGCCGATCGATGTAGATTACATTGCATGGAACCTGTTCCATCGCTAGGTACCTCTTATTCGGTGACCAGCTAACGCTGTTCTCCGGCTTTCTCTTGAAGCCTCCCTCACTGAGGAGCAGGTGTAGGTTGTATCAGAATAAGCGGAGGGTATGGTGTTGGGGTCGAGGTCGGTCTCGTGGAAGGAAGACAAAGGACGATCGACAGAGAGTGGGTGGACAGTTGACGGATGGTAACAGGTCAGGAGCGCACGAAGTCAATTGAAGGAGTGGGTCGCGTAGACAGTCGCGTAGACGGTCGCGTAAGCGATCGAGCAGTGACAGCGGCAGCCGACTTTGTCGAGGGACTGAATAATCGTTAGGAACTGAATGAACGGAACGAGAGTAAGGTCCTTGACCGAAGCTCTAATCTGAAACGGAGAACGGATCTGGGTTCCCCAGGATGACTGATGGAAAAAAGACGTGAGCAGTGACTCTAGAGGGATTGAATACAGCGGATCGTACCACCAGACCTTTTGTTTGTGAGAGGTAGGTGGGTGAGGGAAAGCGCGGGCGAAGGCCTCAAAGAGGGAGCGACGGTTTCGGGCAGTCGCAATAGGTATGGGGAGGGGGGGGGTGAGGGCGAGGCTTCAGGGCGTGAATAGGTTTTGCGGGGGGACGGGGGGGGGGGTTTATAAATACAGGTAACCTAGTAATGGTATAGGGAAGCGGAATGAATATGATGCTGGCGATAAGGTAGGAGTGTTAGTGGTTGAAGGGGAAGAATGTCGGCCTCGTGACAGTAAGGCTGGCGGAAGGCTCACTCACGCAGGGGTCTTGAGAGTCAAAAGCCGTGTCGCAACCAGCGCACACTTAGAATTGGACGTCCAGCATACAGCATTAGGTTGGAAAGAGAGTGTAGAGTATGTCCAGGTGCGATAGGAATAGGCGGTGGTGATGTGATGGTAGATAAGTGTGGCGGGAAGGGTGGTGTTGAGGTGTGTGGTAGTGGCAGAAAGATGGCGCCGACGATGATTGCTGATGGGGACTCGACTCGCTCTCTGATCTCCACAATTGGCTTCCCCAAGCCCTTCCTTCCTTCGAGAAAAGCGCACCCCGCGGGCACACCACCAGGGAGTAGCCTAGTACCGGTACAGTTCACTTAGTCACACAGGCTACAGCAGATTATGAAACCGATCTCTCATGGAGTCCTCTTCCACTACGGAAATAGAAGAAGGGCAGATGTATACCAAAGAGACCATGAGCCTGCTGGAACGCGACATGGAACTGAAGGCCTTGCTGTCCAGCAGCCTCTTTTAGCGGACCCTGCTTCACGAGCCCTGGGGGGTTTGCGTTCTTGTTGGTCTTTCACAGGTATTATAATAGTCGCATCCCGATTTGATCCTGAAACGAGGGTCTCTCCAATTAAAAGCGAGGTGTAACTGGGATATCAAGTGGTAAATATTGCTAACCATTATCACTCCACACTTTGGGACTGCGCTTAAAAAACAGACCGAGATAGCTTGCAGTAGCCATTTTCTTGCAGTAGCCATTTCAGCCTTCTGTGAGTCCCCCCCGGACTTTGAAGACTCACCAAAATATGAGGAATATTTTCATATTTTACCTTTAAACTTGAGGATTGTATCTAACCAAGTACCGAGGACAACTATGCAGCATAAGCGCCTATGCTTCCCTTCTCGCTTTGCGTCCTATGGATGCGGCTTCAAATGAGACACCGCTCCGTCATTTTCAAGCATCATACATCATTCCGTCGTCGCTCCGAGCCTAAGGCCCAGCTTACCCAAAGCTAGAAGTCTTCTAGAAGCACTAGAAGAAGGTGGAGACCCTAAAGCGTTCGGCCACCGAAAGTCGATGACAATCTCAAAAACACGCCTGACGTCTTTCCTCGTTGCCACGGTATTTGCGAAAGTCCTCAGCCTTCACTTTTGTTTTGTTGCTGTGGGCAAAGCCCTTGTCTCAACCACTTGCAGAATCGTCTTCAATGCGGCGATCACCAGTCTGCAGATCTCGCCAAGGACTTGCTTTTCAGGAGCAGTTGGCGCCCAGGGAGCATCCGAAGGTGGTCAGCGGGACAACAGGGTCGATTCATGGCGGGGCTGAAGACGTTGTGGTGTCTTGATGTTCGCAAGACAAACAACTACACGCTTGAACGTAAATATTTTTTTTTAAAAAATGTACCGGCAACCGGGCATCAAAAAGTATTACCCCTTTTCTCTTTATGCCCGTCTCACTCTCGAAATTATCCTAGCCCCTTACCAGAAGGGCAGGTAGTATCGAGTTGCAGCCACCTCCATTTGTCGCAAAGTGAAGTTCATCCGCATGCAAACGATGATGATATCCACCACCAGACTTCTCGACCACATCAGATCTTTGAACGCGGTGTGGGATAGTTTTAGAGATGGTTTCGGCGATTGAGAATATCTGCGGTAGTAATGGTCATGCTCAATAGCTTCCTCTAACTACAGATCTGCAAAACATGAAAATCAAAGTTCATACGCTTCCCGCACTTCTCAAAACTCTTGGCGACAAATGCAGTCGATCTCTCTAAAGCCAACTTCACTCGCTTACGGATCGCTATAGTTCTTTCTTCTTGCTGCACTTGCAACCAGGTCTCTTTATTCCTCGTGTTTCATCACAGTTTATCGCCTCAGGCTGCCAGGATCCTTCATCTCACGAGTGCAGCAGAGTCTTTCAAGATTCATATTACCACTTTATATCATTTCCTGATAAACCAACTTTTGAATATGTTTCCCCCTCCTGCGCCTCTTCACTAGGAACTTGAAGCCCGACACTTATCCCAAAAACAGGCAATAGTACGTGCCGATCCCAGAACTCTATGCCGATAAGGTTATTTCCCCGCCCCTCTATACGAATTTCTCGCAACACATAGCATCCTCGGGAGAAGTGCTATCACAAGCTCAGCCTCACGGAACGTACTTGTAAAGTCGCCTCATTTGACGCTCGCTTCAAGAATCACAGCAGGGCACCGGGGCCGTCGAAGCACGATTATATCATAGCTCACAGCAGCAACCACATGCTATCACATGGAACGTTCGAGGCTCGATCACTAGGCAGGTACAATGTCCTCTTAAGGTCGTCTTTATATCATCATACTTGAACCCGCTTCCAGAAACGACTGCACATACCTGACTGCTGGCATCTTTATCGGTTTGAAGGAGGGAGGGGGGTGGTTGTTCATCCGCATCGAACTGGCTCTCCTAGCTGCACGCCATACACACATACTCCCCTTATAACTAGAGAGAAAAGAAACTATGTTTCGTAACGCAGACTTTCACTATATATTCTGAAAATCAAGGAAATGAAAACGTTCTCTCATTTTCTTGTTTTGCCATCTTCTACCTGCATCCGTCCGTCCTCTTTCTTCCTAAATCAAGAGCCCACCAAACCTTATTTCAAAGCTGACCTCTGCTCCCCTTTTCCCTGGGGCCAAACATGGCTCACTATTTTAGATTTTCTATTCTATGTTTCTGATAGTTCAAGTCCATCAGCTAGCGCACCCAAGTCTACAACAGCGTGCTCTGCCAATCACATATGCAGCCCCCTGTGAAACTACGAATTCTGTCTGTCCTGTCTCGACGGTCTAGTACTCGAATGTCTTGATTACTAACTATCGATATCCCGAAAGGAGGCAAACAATTCCCAGGAAGGCGATCCTGGTCAAGAGCTATCTACCTCAAAGAAACAAACAGCCTCTTCTCTTCTACCATTCCACCAGATCTCTACTACATGTACGCCATCTGTACGCCATCCTCCTCTTCCTTCCTGACGCAAGGACCCTTAAACCCTATCGCAAGTTCAACTTTCAATCAAGGGCTGCAGGAACGGACTACTAACCATACATTATGATGCTCACCTGAAGCTGAATATCATCTTTTCTCTTCGCCCCTCTCCCATCTTCTCCTTCACTTACTTGCAAGACGATTCCTAATGCCCCATCCTTCTGAAGGCAATACGCTGGAACCCCCAGTTGAAGCTCACCGCCTTTCCAGAAGGACAGAGGCCAATTATATATCCTGCGTCCCAAGGAACCAGTCACTCTCGTCTCTACTTCCGTCTTATATTCCGATCACCTCAAGAGAGTTTCCCCTAAATTCCCAGAGGCAAGGCCTGGAATGGTGCTTGAAGGCAGGATAACATAACCCAGTACGCTTGTGATATACACACACCGTCTCTATAATTCAACCCGCTCTTTGAAATCCGATACTTAATCATAAAAAAAAGTCCCCCTCCTATACAATATCTGTCGCTTTCCTATTACATTTATATCTGTTACCTGCAAGAGGTCCCAAACTAAACCGCACCTGCCCCTCTTTCCTGGAATAAGCAGCTCCACCCCTTATTTCAAGCATCACGATCCCCTAAAAGCTAGAAACACTATAACAACCTTGCACGGTGAAAAGAAAACGAGTATCTTCACTGCTGGCCCAGTGTGCTTAAAATATATCAAAACTAAAAACAGAAGTTTGTGAAACACTCCTTCTCTGACCTATAACGTTCGTAGGCCAGCAATCCCCGACTGTCTCTCTTCAACCTCTAGCAGAGTTGATTTACAGTAACTGTGAGCACATATATACTTAGAGTCAGCTATCAAACAGCCTTGCGCGTTGATACAGCATCCGTTAGAATTTGAGACCCTTATGAATTGCTGCACTGCCTGGATGAAACCGTTTTCTTCCGAGTAGGAGCCTTAGGGCCGTCTCCGATCTCATGATTTTTGTGAAAAGGGGAACTGACCGAAATGGCCTTGAAACGCTGACAGTTATTCACCATTCGCACTCTTCACTCTCCCCACTATCTCCCGGATTCCATAACCATCATTCCACTCATCTCCTTCCAATCCAATTAAAGCGTTTCTTTCTCTCCAGTCCGACGGAAGCTCCCATTCCCATCGCACGCCCTCATTTCTCACCGCCCTACCTCCTACCTCACCAACACCTATCCACATCCAATCGAGAGACTCCGTTTCGATTCTGGATGCCCTTCAGGCAGGTTTAAGGAAATGATGAATTCTGGCTACTCTACCTGTTGAACACAGGCAAGAACTGAAGCGAGTTTCATGGGAGAAGGGATGAAAGGGATGTATTTTCTTGAATGTTGCACCGACAGAGAAGAGGAAAGGCGACTATATACAAGGTATCACATAGGGTAATCATGTGATACTTGGCAATGTTTGACCCCGAAGCTTAACACTACTCCCACACAAAGACTGGCGTGAAAGACGAGTCTTTGCTGATAATCACCCCTATTCGGCCCATGTCCCCCTCCCACTTAGCGTTCGCTAACAGGATTCACTTATGATTTTGTGATACTTTTTTTTTTTTCGCTTAAACTTTTTTGGTGTAACGGCATACTACAAGTTCCAGATAATTGAAGCAATATAGACAACAGCTAAGTGAAGGAGATGTTTGCTAATTTTTATAAGTTTAGTTACTGTCTATAATAGTGCTGACCATTCTGTGATTAGGTTCGTCTTTGAAGTAGGAAGCCGTGGAGTTCAGAGACAAAAAAGTAAGTTTGGATTCCCAACTTCGCATGCACATGTAAAGACCGTAAATATATTAGATAGGTGTGAGTTTCGAGATCTTTGAGTGGATGTGCAACATATATGAGAGTCAACTGGTCCCTTCTATCATTATAGATTAAGTTATATCTCTTAGTGCGTACCGCCCACCCTCCTGAACTCCCCCTCCGGATGCAGCCCATCCGGCGTCTCCAACTCCGTCGTATAGGCACTTTGCTTCACCAAAGCCCCCCATGTCTTCTTCACCTTCTCAAGCACCGTCCGTCCTGCATGCTCAGCGGCCGTGTTTGGCACCGGCCATGGAACGGAGCTGTTCTTGTTGTTCAGCTTCCCGGGGTAGCTAACGTTGAAGAACATCTGGTTAAAAGGGATGGCAGCATCCTTGGACCACTGTCTGATCTTGTCTCCGGTCTTGTCAGCAACAAATTTATACACGTTCGCGCCTACATCCCACCGTCCCAGTGTATGAAGACCCCAGTTTGCCTGTACTGTGGCGATCTCGGAGTAGTGGTTATAGTAGTTGGAGTCTTTGGTGCCGATGAGGGCCTTGGGAACAGCGTCGCCGAGGAGGATACCAACAATGCGGTTTTGGATGGTGTAGGTGTGATTTTCGTCGAAGGTGATGAGGACGAGGGTGTTTTGCATGAACCGCTTATCGTCGAGCAGCGGATCTAAAAACTTCCTAACCCACTGCCCCGCTACAGTAACGGAGGTGTCGTGGCCGTCGCTCGTCATATTGGGCGTGATAAACATCCACTGGGGCAGGACGTCGGCCTTGAGGTCCTCGTAGAAGGAAGTGAGATTCTTGATCTTGTTCAAGCGATCCGGGTTCTTGGCAACAGAGTCGTAGAGGACGGCGGGGTTATGCTTGCGAACGTAGTCGTTGGCGCCGGTCTTTTGGTTCTTGTATTCGAAGCCTTCGAAGCCGGTATATGGCATGTCTTCTTGATATTCGCCCCATGAAATGCCTTTTTCTTCGAGGAGGTCGACGACGGTAGAGACGTTTGCGGGGAAGGCCCAGAAGTCGTCGTTGCTGGGAGCCAGTTAGTTTGTGATAGCTATCCAAAGTGGTCTTATTCAACTTGATATCGGACAGCGTTGGGAGCCGGATTAAGAAAATCATGTCCATAGTATTTTAAGATGAAGAAAAAGGTCCACTGCGTGGTTACAGCAACTCGTGAGCGTTTCAACTTTCCAGCCGCCGTTACACCCATGCGTAAGGCCAGCAGACAGCAAAACTCTAAGCATATATAGATAGGCTCTCAGCTACTGTTGATTGCCTTTGCTGTAGATGGAAGACAAGAACGTCGGGGTTCACTGTTGGCGGTTGTATAGCTAGGAGGAAACGTGTCTCGCGAAGTGCTGCACCACCGAGTGGGATTGCCTAAAGGACTTACTTCATGCCAAAATAGTCACCCGAAATTGCAGCAGCATAGTTCGGCTCACTTGGATGCGTAACAGCAAAGTGATTATCGAGCAATATCCCCTTCTTAGCAAAGTAGGCCAAGTTTGCTAACTCAAGAGTCAGAATCAGGCCCGCCCCAGTTTCATTCTTTATGGATACCTACGATCACCAGCAGCCAAATCGAAATCCGTGTTCTCACACCAGATAATTGCAATGCGATCAAACGCCTTTCCTTTCACCACATTCTTGTGCGGATGGGATGGTTTAACAGGCCAATGTGGCACTCCTGCAGCAAAAACGTCTGCGGGAGCGGCTACTGTTGTCTCTGCAGCGGGACGTGCCGCGACTGCAACAGCCGTCAAGACGAGGGAAAGGACCGCAGAAGCAAGCATGGAGACAAAGGGCTGTAAAGGACGATAGAAGAGACAATAGAGATAAAAGGAAAAGAAGAGAAAAAGAGGAGGAAATCGATACTGATTCTTTCATCCTACCTTAGGGGCAAGGACCTCCCCCTCACCCATCCACAACCTGTACGACGCCGATCTCCAGACATATTATCGTCGCAGCAACAGGGGAGAGAGTGAATTGATGAAGGATACTGCCGAGCGGTGAATAGCAGTTAAGCATTTTGTGGCAGGTGGCAGCGGGAAACGGCTTCATGGATGGCCACGATGACGATTAGCGAGGTTTGATTGGCGTGTCTTGACTACCCTTGGCTTTCTCCGCAAGGTTGCATATGGAATCACCCCCGGGTTTAATTTGTCCGGGGAGAAACGTCGGCTGTGAATGTGGCAGTACTTGCCAAGATTCACAGATTGTGGCGATGAGGGTCAGCATCTATTCTCGGGTCTCTGATGAGGTTACGGAAAAAGATGTTGGCTTCTATCAATGTCAGTTTGGACCAATGTCTTCTTTTGCTTTGATAGCGTTGTGTTTGGGTTAAAAAGAACAAGAGAGAATAAACAGGGTAATGACAGCTAACCAAAGTCTCCGGATGAATGGGTGGGCGAGGACTGAGGCTGAAAACGTCCAGGAACGTCCACTATTGAAGCCAGAGGAGCTCAATAGCGACATTGAACAATCAGAAGATGAAGAGGAAGAGCTGGAATGGAAGGAAGATGCAAACCGGTTAAACCGTTCAGTATTGTCTTCTTTAGTGAGGACATGGTGGAGTCCTTTCCTAAGAACTCTCTTCGTCATCCTAACAATCGGTGTTATCACCTCCTATTTCGTCCCCTGGAGACATCTTTCATCATCCAAACCAACCCCCATACCTGCTCGTCTCCGGCCTCAAGAAGACTACATTTTGAATCCTAACTGGGACTTCAACGCCGCTCCTACACGGAGAGAATACAACTGGACCATTTCTGACCATGAGCTGAACCCCGACGGTGTCTACCGCTCTATGATCCTGATCAACAGCCAGTTCCCAGGTCCCTTAATCGAATGCAACGAGGGTGACGAAATCTGGATCCACGTACATAACCGCGCCGTCAATGCAACATCTTTCCACTGGCATGGCCTCTACCAAAACGGAACCAATTGGATGGATGGTACTGTGGGAATCAGCCAATGTCCAATCGCCCCAGGCGCAGACTTTACTTACAAGTTCCGGGTGGAGAATCAATCCGGAACCTACTGGTATCACTCCCACATGGGCGTTCAAGCCTCCGACGGCCTTGTTGGCCCCTTCGTCATCCATTCCAAGAAAGAGAAGGATTTGCAGAAGGTCCCATATACTAGTGACCGTGTCGTCATGGTTCAAGATCATTATTATGACCTCTCTGGTGCTCTTCTCATGCACTATTTGGAGCCCGATCGAGAAAACGCTGAACCAGTCCCTGATTCCGCTCTAATAAATGGGAGAAATGTCCGGAACTGCGACGATGTGCCAAGCCGAAAATGCGACAACTCTACTGCCACTCATGCTCAGTTTCTCTTGGAAAAGGGACAAAATCATCGTCTCCGGATTATCAACGTAGGAGCGTTCGCAGAGTTCCAAATGCAGTTCGACGAGCATGAATTCGCCGTCACTGAAGTCGATGGCACGTATGTGACCCCAGAGTACTTCCACCGACTGAACATCAATTCTGCTCAACGATACAGTGTCATCATCAACGCTACAAATGAGCATAGTGATGCATTCTGGCTCCGCGCAAGGATGATAACGCACTGCTTCGCTGAAGAGAAGCCGGAAATGGCGGAGGAAGTACGCGGAATTCTACAATACACTTTAGTAGCAACCCCAGAAAACTCGAAATACGATATTACAACAGAGTTGAAGGCCCCTACAAGCAAAGACTGGACTGAGACCATTGAACTTATCTGTAAGGATTTGAATACCACACTTCTTCATCCGGTTGAAGCTGTTGCGGTCCCGGAGAAAGCTGACACGCAAATCTATCTCCGTTCGAACTTCGAAATCGGTGCATGGAAACTAAGCCGGGGGTTCTTCAACTCGAGTTCATATCGTCCGAATTTGACTTCGCCGTCTTTACAACGTGCTATAACCGGCTTGAAAACCTCCAACTTCTCTTTCACGAATTCTTTAGCCACACCGTACGGCATCAACAGCCAGGCCTTCTATATCGAAAGAGAGCTCGTCTACACCACCACTGGCCTCCGCGTCATTGACATACTGATCCAAAACTTCGACGACGGGAACCACCCCATGCACCTACATGGCTACAAATTCTTCGTCCTAGCCCAAGGCCATGGCTATCCGCCCGCATCCCTCTATTCCACTCTAGACCTCTCCAACCCCCTCCGCCGTGACACAGCGAGTGTGGAGGCGTTCGGCTGGACGTTGTTGAGGTTCGTGGCGGATAATCCGGGGATGTGGCCGTTGCATTGCCATATCAGTTGGCATTCGGAGGCGGGGTTGCTTATGCAGTTTCTTGTACAAGCGGAGAAGGTAGCTAAAATAGAGGTGCCGGAGGAGGTTCAGGAGCTTTGCCAGGCGGAGGGAATTGAACGCGGGAAGGGGCCCGAGGATGATATTTGGTTTGGGCAGTGACGATAGGCAGACATGGTTAATAACCGCTTTGAGAGCGGTGCTGGCTGGGAAAGGGCACATTCACGAATCCTCTCGTTATAGGTGGAGATGGAAATATTTCTCATGCGTGGTACGGTTGTGAATATGTGAATGGACCAGCATGATGAGCAGCTTTGGTAGGCCACTGTATAAGGAGACTGTAGCTGTGTTTGACTCTCAGAACCGGATCAGCGTAGTACGCTTCGTTCATGCAATTTCACTCTGATTCTCACAATTTGCTAGGAGAGCAAAGCTGGTAGTGGTAGAGAAGAAGAACATATCCAGGAAAGGAGGGATTTCTATTCTTGGCGGAGAATCATGACCATTAAGGACGCTGGTAGAAATTGGTGAATAATTTAACTGATTGTATCAGTAGTGTATTTCCTCACATTACCTAACCATCAGGCCGGCTAGTTCGGCTTTAATGCATATGAATATGATGACCTCTAGAGTGCATGATAACTGTCATCACGTAGCGGGCGCGTTGTTTTCTTCGCTTATTACAAATAATACACCAGTGTGTGAGCCCCCCATGATTCTAAGTACGGTTATATTAGGATGCATGGCTGAGGGAGGACTTAAATTTAAGGATATACTTATAATCATCCTGAGCAGCCTTTCCTATGGTCTCAGCAAAAAGACCCATATCTCCATAATCTGCAGCGATAGGGATAGTGAGAAGAGTATAAACTTGTTAGTTATTGCTATAATTATCTTTTTTCCTTATAATTTCCATTTTTCTGATTTTCTAGGGTCAGTATAATTTACAACTACACTATAACAACCCTTAAGTAATAATATTTACGCTATAAACCACTTTTACTCCTAAGATTGGCCCAAGGATTTGGAAAGATAAATCAAGAAGTCGACGGCTTTGAGCCACTGCTATACACATGTTTGCTCCCTCACAGTATTCCAAAGGGCAATGCCCCTAAATCAGATATTAAACTTTTGACATTAAAAAACTTATTTGTAAACTTAATTTTGTTTTGTCCTCTACATTCCATGGTATCAGATCTCTTTTTCTAAGATACTTAAAGCCATTCAATTCTTAATCCTATCCCTATAACTTATCGTCATAGGCTAACAACCGCTATTCAAAGTTCACTTCTACCATATCCAACGGGCCGTTCCCGGAAATCTTAACATACACAGAAGCTACACTGACATTTGTCTCTTTTACACTCGTGCCGAGACACTAGTCTGATGCGAAATACTGAGATTATAGGCCCGAAGATGTCAAACACGGTAAGACGTTAGTTACATATTGGGTCTAACGAGAAGAAAAAAATCGGTAATTTAAGAAATTTGAAGTATATTAGGAGTAGGGCGGCGGCACTAAAGCGTATCAAACGAATTCATAAAACGAAACCGGCAAAGATATAATGATAGAAGACCCAATATAGCCGTCTCTGTTAAGTATTCGTTCTCGATACATAGTTATAACATAAGCAAAACATATGAATGGTTATCTAGTCTATCAACAACCCCGACTACGTCCCCAAGCGATGGCACGCTACATTGCTTACGTAGGAATCAGCATCTTCCCCTTTTTTGGAAACTTCTGGTTCAGAAAGTTACTTAGGATAGTCGAAGCTGTCGGCGCAATCTGCCACGTTGTGTTTTTTATCGTGTCGATTATCACTTTGGCGGTTCTTGCGGAGAAGAGTTCCGTTGAGTATGTGTTTGCAACGTTGACTCGTAATATTAGTGGATGGACAAATCCAGCGGATGCTTGGGGAATCGGGTTGTTGACGGTAACCTTCCCATTGACAGATACGAATCCATTTATTATCTTGGCTATCCCTTCGCTCTGAGTCTGACCTCCAGACTTGAGGGATATGAAAAGGAGTCATTAAAGTATGTCGTCTTCCAAGCTAACAGAGAAATACATTAAACTCAATATATCACACCTCTCGTAAAATGGCCAAAATCTTAAACCTACCGACAGTAAAATACTTCTCAAAGTGATGATGTACAGTTGGTTCCTCCTCGTTGAGTTATGGTGGGGTTTCGCGCTCAAAGTACCCCGCTACGGCCCACACACTCTACACAGCGCTAATATTTTACTTTTAATAAACTTAATCTGAAATTATCTTTCATCAATTGGCACTTTGGCGGAGTGGTTAACGCGCGGGCCTGCTAAGCCCGTTCCTTCGGGAGCGAGAGTTCGAATCTCTCAGGTGTCGCGTGAAGCTCTTCTTTCTTTTTGCTTTTTTTTTTTTATACCTAGAAATTTTAGAGGCGTTGGATCTGAGTTAACTCTAATGAAGTGTCACTTGCTTTATCTTCTTTATTCAAGGCGAATCAATCTATGCATAAATTTTTGTGGTAATGCGTGAATCCTTGTCGCTTAAAATTTTTATTCACTCTGCTTATGAGCATTTGCTATAACAGCTTTTCAAAATAGTGATGCTGCCTTCGGCACCTGAAGTATCTAAAGAAAATACTAGAGCGTTTATCATATTCAAAAGCAATGTTTATAGAAATTCAAAGATGACAACCAACACCATAAGATATGCAAATAGATATAGGCAACTTGATTCATTCTAATCAAGCCCGCAGACTCCAGTGACATAAGTATTTAAGCTAGATTCTTTTACAGGGCATTGCCCCTATCCTCCCCTCTCTTCAAACTTAAACAAAGATATAGATGTAGACATTTCCATCTCCTAGTTATCCGAAATCTTATTACTTCAATCCCCATTTGGAATGCCACTTTACCTCTGATAGACCGTGAGTATCCGACGTCTGAGCTTAAATCTCCAACATCCACCCCACCACTCTTGCCTCCCAGCTCTTCTTTGACTTCACAAATCTTGTTACCATGGAGAAGAAATCATGCTAACCATCTGGAGGGCGGGTGTAACTAAAATGAAAGTCTGCGACGCGGCATAGGCTCTGTTACTAAACTATCGCCTGCCTTACAGCAGCTGAGCATGGAAGGGAGGTGTAGGAAGGTCGAGCGCGGCGTGTCTGGTGTTACTGCGCCGAAGTTTACCACAGCTGTTTCAGGAGGCGGTGACCGCATTCATGATAAACTTGGTGATAGGAATGAGCGAAACGGTGATGGAAAAATGGGTTCCTGGGCCTTAGATTAGGCTTATTGAACTGACGCTGGGGTGGTTCTGTCCTTTCAAAGTCGGAATACACTTTGTACATGCGACTCTTCGTACAATCTCAAATCTCCTCACATCGCCTTTGGAAGTAAGAGTCTCCAGTAATCACTCTATCCTGCTCGAGTGGTACTTGCAACTCTTCTTGTGCGCCGAATTTCCGTGGTCCCGAATCGGTCCATAAGGTGCTAAGCAAATCCAGCAGAATTCGTGATGACATTTTGAGCCTTGAATACCGAAGGTAGTCAGCAACCATACACCCTGAAGAGTCCCGAGTTAAACTCACAAGTCATATGATCGCACCCCTCATTCTTCTCAATCCCCCACCCACACCTCTTACCGGGACATTTTTTCGTCAGCTCCTTAATCTTTTTCGCACTAGCGGCCTCCTGTCTGTTCTGATCCCTCTCCTTTTTCCCGCTGGTGCGGTAGTCGTACTCCTCGCATGTTTCATCCTCGTGCCATATGTTATTGTGAATGACGCAGACGCGGTGGCCACAGGAAACGCAAGTGAAAATATTTCCTTCGACGCCACTGATGTGGATTTGGCCGGATTGACAGTTGCGAGCGGAGCACCAGCGGAAGTTGGGATCAGAGTTTAGGGCGGAAATGGCGGAGAGGTGGTCGAATCTGATATGTCAAAGTTTAGTGGGAGAGGAAAGAAGCGGAAGATGGAGATATTGAATTACTCGCTTACTTTTCATAGACCTCCGGTGCGGCGTACTGTTGCACATGACAATGCTGTAAAATAGTGTTGCATTTATGCCCGGGGCACTTGATCTCATTCCAAGACTTGCTGTTCACTTCAGACTCGATCCACGACCTGTAGCAACTTGCACAGGTTTCGGGCTCGTGCTGGCAATCGGGGAGGGCAGGGAACTCGGGTATAGGGGTCGCATCGCTGCAGACAGCACAGTCACGAGTAGTGGTACTAGGGAGCCATATATTTTCCAGCTTTCCTTGAAATTCATCATTCGTCAACTCGCCATATTGTTGCGGGGGGCTGTCCAACATCGGCGTTTGTAATGCTGATCTATGGGTCTCTTCGTCCTGGAGTTGACGCGCGAGCTCTTCGTCAGGGTCACAAGCCAGAGCTCTGTCTCCATTCTGAAAATCGCCATCAAGAGTGGCCATGTCCGTAACCGGATGCGATGGCTCTGGGACATGATCATATTCTTCCTGTTGCAGCCGCTCTGCAAGTTCGCGATCAGCTGTCTCCTGTGCAAGAGCACGGTTTGCCTGGCTATTCGCCGTAACTTCGGACGCTGTCAAGTAGCCGTCATCTGGGTCTCTGTTGTCATCTAAGCTTATGCCGCTATTTAAGCTTGTATCGCCGTCTGAGCTTGCGCCATTATACAAGCTCGTGTCATCCTGCAAGGTTATACCGATGCCGACGCTTGCACCGTCGTTGTAGCTTCTTTCATCGTCTGAGCGTGTGCCATTATGCAAGCTTATGGCATCCTCCAAATATATATCGAAGTTCATACTTGCACCGTCGTTATAGCTTACATGGTCATTGAAGCTTTCATTGTCCTGATGGCTTTCACTATTGTGATAACTTTCACCATCCTGATAGCTTTCGTCATTGTGATAACTATCACTATCATTCCAGCCATCACCGTCATAATAGTGATGGCTTTCACTATCGCGATAGTCAATCTCATCATTATAGCTTTCACTATCGTGATAGCCAGTCCCATAATTATAGCTTCCACCATCGTCATAGCTAGCATCGTTGTCATAGCTTGCGCCATCGTTGAAGCTTGTGCTGTTATGTAAGCTTATTTGCGAGGGGATAACTTCGTCAATGGAACTGCCTGGATTTGAGTAGATAGAATGGTATTCGTTATAAGCTGTCTCCGGCCTATCTGAGACATTATCAGCCAAGGGTGAGAAGTTCGAGGTAGGAAAAGAAGGGGGCGATGATATTGCTGGCGGCGTGTAGTTTCCATGTGAATATTGCGGCTGCGATTCTGAAGGAATAAAGCTGCTTGGGCCCCATGGCAATGTATGGTGGACTGAGGAGGACTGCCGTTCTGGAAGAGCTACGCTGTCTGGGCCCCATGGAAATGTATGGTGGAGCGAGGGAGCTGGGACTTGGGCCATGGAGGTTCGAAAGGCTTGAGAGGGGGTATTTTCCAATTCGGGTTGTTCCACTGTTATTGAGTGGGAGCCATTCTTTGAGAGACAGCCGCCCATTGCAACTGCAAAGAATGTTTAATATTGGCTAATGATGCTGATGTGACGATGCCCGAGTTATTGATAGCGTAATTTGTAAGTCCAACTTTGAGAGAAAAACATAAAAGAAAGATTAACGATAGAAGAAGAAAGGACAGGAAGGTAGTCGAGAATTTGAAGATAGGAATTGAAGATAGGAACTGAAGATAGGGACTGAAGATAGGGACTGAAGAGGCTGAAACCGACCTTATCAGGTCTCTTCTTGCACAAGGCTGGCAATGCAACAAGCCGCCTACAACCCACAACATTGCTATTAAAAGCGCCTCAGGTAGCATGAAACGGGTAATACTGAATACTATTCGTGAACTAGATCTGCCTTCCCCTCAAAAAGCTGCGAGGTTAGCCAATAAGCTAATGGCAGCTGTTCCAAGTTTACACAGGCACAAGGCTGAGCAGGTAGATATACGATGTGATTCGGCTAATTCGCTGTTAAGGGCAAGCTCAAGTGCTCCAGACAGAGAATTTTTGGACAGATCATGAAGAATGTTGATATTTAGTAGAATTGTAACTTTGAGAGTTGGTGATAGAGGGTTGCGGGAGAGTTGAGAAAGCATAGGTCCTTCCCCACACTAAGATGATATTGCCACATTTACGCCACAGTCATTTCCGAGGCTGGCGACTCCGCGTTATCAGGGGTTAGCTGGTTGCTAAATTTTTTAGGAGGATACATTGTCAACAAACATTCCCAGCATCTCTCCTGTTCACCCTTCCGGTCGACCCTCAATTGCAGTATTCTCTGTATGGTTGTATCGCAGCACATGTATCTGTAACGCGACAGAGCTTTATTACTTACCTTTCTACCTTGCGCACGCTGGCAACGGCCCCTTATTCCGCTGCGAACTACTGCACTCTTGGCCACGCGTTTTATCAGTCAGCGGTATCTGAGCAGCAGCCATGTCTGAACGAGTGACTCGGTCCAAGTCTGGGAAGACTCCTAAGTGAGTCAGAAAGCGTGCTAGCGAACGAGAATCTTCTTGCTGATACAGTTCATCCAGGAAACCCTCCAATCCCGGGTTTATCGAAACACCTGCTCGGAAACGCAACACCCGCAAGTCTTTGTTCCCAACCGACTCAGAAGAATCTACCCCAGAGCCGTTTCCTAAGATCTCAGATACTACTGAGGTGCAGGTGAATGGGAATGGAGCACTGAAGACTGCGGGAGAAAATGGTAGCGCGCATACCAACGGACATGCAAACGGACACGTCAATGGACACGTCAACAAACACACAAATGGACACACAAATGGTTCTGCCCAAGGGCACGCGAAAGTCAAGGAGGAGGTCACCATCGAGGAGATCTTTAACCAGACGAGCAACCCGGCCATTGACGACTCTGGAAAGTATGAGTTCGGTGGCCCCTTTGGAGTTGGCGCCATGATGATTGGATTCCCGACCCTAATGTACTACATGTGGGCTGGAGCGACCCAGTACGATGGAAAGTTCCCAACACCAGCGGAGGGCCAGAGCTTCATGGACTTCCTCCAGCATATGTGGTATCTGGTATACACTCATGCGTACCCTACCCGCAGGGCCTGGACCATCTATTGGGTCTTTCTCCTGGTCCAGTTGACCTTCTATCTGGTCCTCCCTGGTGTCTATCGCAAAGGAAAGCCTCTTCCACATCTGGGTGGAAAGCAACTGGATTACTACTGCTCCGCCATGTGGTCCTTCTACACAAGCATTGTACTGGGCCTCGGATTGCATTTTAGCGGCATCTTCAAGTTGTACACCTTTGTTGATGAATTCGGCCATATCATGTCGGTTGCTATCATTTCCGGTTTCTTGATGTCCTGTTTTGCCTATGTCTCGGCTCTTGTTCGCGGTGCGCAGCTTCGGATGAGCGGAAATCCTGTCTATGACTTCTTCATGGGAGCAGAGCTTAACCCCCGTTTGTTCGGAATCCTGGACTTCAAGATGTTCCTCGAGGTCCGCATTCCTTGGTTTATCCTCTTCTTCCTTTCTCTGGGAACAGCGACGCTGCAGTATGAACGATACGGATATGTATCTGGTGAAGTGTGCTTTATCCTCCTTGCACATTATTTATACGCGAATGCTTGTTCCAAAGGAGAGCATTTGATCATCACAACCTGGTATTTTCTTCCCAAACAATTTTCCCGCCATACCATTGCTAACACAACTCAAGGGACATGTACTACGAAAAACTCGGCTTTATGCTAATCTTCTGGAACATGGCCGGCGTCCCGCTCTCCTACTGCCACTGCACCCTCTACCTCGCCCTCCACGATCCTGCCGAATACCACCATCCCACCTGGGTCATCGTCCTCATGATCGCATCCTACCTCGGCGTCTACTACGTCTGGGACACGTGCAACAGCCAAAAGAACCAGTTCCGTCTCGAAGAGACCGGTCTCGTCGACGAGCGCAAAACGTTCCCGTATTTCCGGTACGGCAAGATTCATAACCCCCAGAAGATTGCTACGAGGATGGGGAACAGTATTCTTTGTGATGGGTGGTATGGGAAGGCAAGGAAGATTCATTATACTTGTGATGTGTTCTTTGCGCTTTCTTGGGGGTTTATCACTGGGTTCAATTCGCCATTCCCCTGGTTTTATGCGGCATTTTTCACGTGCATGATTATTCATCGCGCGATGAGGGATATTGAGAGATGTCATGAGAGGTATGGGGAAGCCTGGGAGGAGTATACGAGGAGGGTCCCTTATTTGTTTATTCCTGTAAGTCCAGCCCAAAAACTTCTCCTTTGTCGGGAACAACACTAACCTCTATTCCAGTATGTCTTTTAATGGCTGGAGATACTTCATATTTCTGCTGTATAATATATATTAAGGCCTCGCACCGAGTTTTTCTCTCTTACTTTTTCGGTATGTCCTTTTCCTTGCTATGCAAGGTTAGGCTATCCGATTCAAAATGTACATCTCTGAAGAAGAAGCATTGTATGTCTTCTATCAACGTTTTGTATTCTAGAGCGCGTTGATCATATGGTGACGCGGCCATGTATACGTATATCTTTTTACTTGGTGGTCCTAGTGGTATCCTTTTAATATCGTATGCATAGTAGGAGTAATGTGTCAATGGCATTGAGGAATGAGAAGGACGTTGCATCACTGAATAGCCTCAGCAATGCTTGTTACCTGATAGAGCGAGCTTCGTAGTGTGTTAATGATTAGCAATTATGAGTAGAACATTAGCATACCTCAACAATGGGATCAGTGCGCCAATCAGCAATGGTGGGCAAATCTGAAAGCTTTCCTGCTTACGTAACGTCGCATCTTCTCCCTTCTCATCCAATTCTCGGCCATCTCTCCTTTTCCTATCATCTTACTTAATCAAACTCCAGTTGACACTTTCAACCTTATTTCTTTCTATTCCCATCATCCTAGTCATAGAGGGGATATGCCCCACTATAGCAGTCCTCCGCTAGCTGCTATAATCTCCTAGTCCCAACCCTTTGAGCTTACGTCAGCTGAGGGGCTAATGGATGCTTCTCACGTATAATATGCCATCCTTCTGCAGCTCCATGATGGAGTGAGTAGGGATCTCCGAAACTTGGGATTGTCGTCAATGTTTGTGACTCAATACAACGTGGTGGCAACCATATGCAGACTTGCGTTCCCGCCCTCGTCTTACTCATCGATTCCCTTCACCCACCCTTTCCCTGTTGAGTATGGCCAGCTCATATAATTTGGTAGCCAGGTTAGACTGATTCTTTTATTTCTATACTGTCTATCTTTCTCCAACTCCTATAACCTTTTTTTGTATCTTTAATTCTATAGCGGAGGCAATTTATGGCGATAGACCCCTACAGCAGCAATAGAAAAGGAAAGTGAAACCATGGCAATCGATCTATATCTGGAATCACTGGCGAAAAAAAAGGGCAGCGGTGACTACAAACCATCCGGCCACAAAACAAATCAAGGAGAATATCGAAAAGAATTGGATAGCAGCTAGACGGATTGGAAAAGCTACAGAAGGGGACGTCCTATCTGCCGGATTGAACAACCCGCCACTAGAATCGATCAGCTTCGATCTAGAACACAAGAGGCAGTCGAAAAATATTAAGTTGTTAAAAGAGCTGGCTCTAGATCAAGGCAAGGCAGAACAGTTCAGGGCTACCGCAAACATATAGCCATCAACAGGCAGTGTTGAAGGCATGGAAAGAGAGGTGGCAACGGGAAGCCAATAAAGCTGACCGGAATGCAGCCACCTGGGTCGGGGGATGGGAAAGCCAACCGCTACATCTCTATGACGGTCTTCCTAAACATGAAGCAACTGCAGTCTTTCTACTTCGTACTAAAGTCCTTGGACTAAATGACTGGCTAGTGAGGATTGGAGTTCCGGGAATCACCCCCGGCTGTCTATGTGGGACCGGACGGCAAACACTCCAACATATCCTGGCGTTCTGCCCCAACTATATCCAGTCCGTGCGAATCTTCTTTTAAAGACAGGCACTATAGAGCTTCTGGAGATGTTGAAGGAGAAGGGAACGGCAAGAACAGCTGCGCAATGGCTCCTAGAAACAAATATTCTGGAACACTTGCAAGTTGCAAGGACTATTGCAAAAGAGAATATAAGGGACTGGGCCCCCTTCCAACTAATCCTGGCCGTGTCATAATAACCTCTCTGTTGCCTGAGCGGCAGCACTGGCAGATAGGGAACAGCAACTAGTAGCTGGTGAAACAACTCACCGTGGCTAGATTAGAAAGGTTTAGATTGAGGAAAAGGCAAAGATTTTAGACGTTGGAGGGGGACTCCTCTAGTGTCGGGTTTACTATGCTCTACACATTGATATTACGTGGTCATAGACCCGATTGGAAACCAGGTAGCATGTTAAATTGAATTATAATCATAATTTATGGCGATATAGAATCTGTAGCCACTTGGGTTTCAGCTATTTAAGGCCCTGATCCGGATATAACGCCAGCTGGAAGGAACACGCAAATAAAGCCGCTCAAAGAGGTACTTCCCAATTTGAAGCTATGTCCAGTATAGTTGGATCGACCTGGGGCCCCTCTTTCCAGCGCTCACAGATCCTATACCAAGCAATTGGAAGACCAACTATGCTATACGGGGTAGAGGTAGGGGGGTAAACAATAAAGGCATACATTGCCCCCTTCTGAAGGATCTCGAGAAAGACCAGGGTCAGACTCTCCGGAAGGTCGCTGGGGCCTACAAACGCACATCGACAGCAGTTATCCGGAAGGAGACAGCAACACTCCCGCTCATCATACATGCAGAACTCATAGCCCTAAAAGGTGCGAAGAGAGCAGATAATATTAACGCCACGAGATATATCAAAGTGTAAGCCTAGACCGCATATGGTAGGAGCACACAATACATGTATATATACTCAACAGTTCATTAGACCTGAGGACAACACAGAACATGATCATCAGAACAATACAGCCTGTCCACTACCCAGTTTTCACCTCATTCTGCTTACACCAAGAAAGGACACGCCACGCATAGGAGCAGCGAAGGCGCACAAACCACTCTGCAGACTTTGTTACCAGACAAGAACCACTTGCAATGTTTGCTGCCCAGGTCGAAGAGGAGTGGAGGGAATATGAAGGGGAAATGGAGAGAAGGCAGATAGGCAGACCACAACGAAAACAAGCCACAGGGGAAAGAATAGTAAAAAGAAAACCCCTTAAAACCCTAATTGAAAAAGGTCCAGCAGGAAGTGGTAAAACAAATGGTCTGCTCAAGCTATCGGGAAGAATGCCCTGGCATGGAGAACACCTTAGAGGATACATATAACAGCTTTCCATAAAAATCTCATAAAAGCAGAGAGTACCATGGCTACGCCCCTCCGTACAGAGGTCGTTGGCCTAAACGACTGGCTTACGTGGGCAGGAGTCCGGAACATATGCCGGAGTGCGACTGTGATTGGCCACGCGAGACGCCGAAACATGTAATCACAATGTCCCCGAGACGTCCGGGAAGGGAGCAGATGTGGGGAAAGGCTGGGACAGAGGACTACCAAATTCTTCTCTCGACGCCGGAAGGAATACGAGTGGTCACAACCTGGCTAATACACCACGGAATGCTGGACCAGTTCAACCTGGCTAAAAGGATCCGGCAACAGCCCCACGACGGATTGCAACCGCTCATAGTCTTGGAATAGATAGGGCTTAGTATGCACAAGCAGGTTCTGCTAACTGCGGTGGTAACAGATGTGTCAAAACTGAGAAGGAGAACGGCCTGTCTAGACAGGGCACCAAATAGTAAACATGGTTTTTCCCCTACGAAGGGTTTTCTGAAATAGATAGTGGAGTCTGCGTGGGCCTTCGTCGAACCGTATCGGACATAAAACTAGAATTAATAATATTACTTTAATCTGAAGTCAGTTTATCCGGGAAAACCTTGCATCCTGTTGGACTTGTATATCAATACAAGCTCTATTTGCATGATCAGCAAGAACTCTCGAATAACTTCAACACCTGCTCGAATGCTGTGCCATGACTGCACCACTATCCTAGCCAATCAGCCACGCTCACCAGTTTTAGGGTTTGTGCGCTGACGCCTAACTAACGCTCCTTCTTCCACGCTCCGCCCAAACATTAACGTCGACACTTCCTCGCATTTCCTCTATCAGACGATTTACGACGACTGCAGGGACGACCGCTCTTTATACCTCATATTTGCCGGCCCCCATTGGAATGAAGGCCGGACCAGAAGATAGATATATGGGGAAACGTGAAAATACCATCCCTGCGCTTGATAAACACCTGATAAGCGGACGCAGACGGCTGAGTCTCTGTTTCAGTAAAGATCTCATCACTTGAACAGTATATGTCGTCGGTTGGGATACCAGTCATTGGCCGTTCAGCAAATGAAGCTACAACGTTCAATTTAAAAACTTCGTATATGGAAAGTCACCACGACTCATTTAAACGCGTCGAATACCTATCACGCAATTTGCCTGCTTAAGGAAAGAATACACCTGGATGGATTTGGCGCAATATGAGCGGATAATCGAATCCATTGTCGACTGATAGGGGCAAACCCGAACGATCTCACCACATTCTTTTTCCAAACAGATCTCCCTTTGCTCAACGACACACCGCTAGCTGGTGGGCAGAAATAATTCCGCTCTCTCGGCCCGCTTCGATGCATTTCTCGGGTTTCAGGGTAAGGCTGCTCTAAACAATTCATACGCTGCGCCATGTAAGATCACGTTCGCTTCGGAGTACCTGGGAAACAAACGGAAGAGCCTATCTCAACACGGGAGACTGCTCATTGTCTCAACAACAAGCTGAGGCCTTGATAGACTGTACTGGAAGCTCACTGTTCTGCAGTGCATATCCACAAGTCTCAAACTGATAAGCCGCCGCCGCCGGAGTTCACAGGTTTCGAGCACACTAGTGTCGCCAGAAGCATTCGGACAATGCTGCCCAAGACTACATGGCGGCGTGAAGGATCGTCCGTAACCGAAGGATTTCTATTCAACACAACTTCGCTGCCTTTTTCTTACAATGCAGAGGTTAGTATGCCAGTCATTCCACCTGAAGTGTTCTCTCTTCGGCTTAGCCTTGTCCGTAACAAATTCTATCAACTTACTATGCGGCCGCAAGCATATTATTCAGATATACTGCAAAACCTGTCCGCATAGAGCCTCAACACACTTTCTTCAACAGATATCGATAAGTATCTACCAAGCAATATTTCCGAATCAAACACTCAGTTCGAAGAATGTGAGGTTCTGTTTCCGAGCAAGTGGGCCGTTCTCTCGAATACAACAATGGTATTGGTCCGTTTACTGGTGCCACCGCAAATGCATTTATAGGGACTACCACAAATAGTACACTCACCACCAAGGAAGATATCTATCTTTGCAACCTTGAGTGGTTGGGCCTGCTCTTCACGGAATTAGGGATTATATTCCTGACTGGAGGTGTCTCGCTAGTACTAAAAAAAAACGTTGGGACCAGAACTGTTTCGACTTGTAGCGAGTATAACATACAAGAATCTTTATGCCCGGTTACCGCAAGGAGGGAACGTATTGAATGCGATGGAAAGAGCAAGGTTGCTGAAAGATGAGAACTTCCATGTTGGCGATGTGCATGGCCCCCAACGAAAGTCGGGCATATCGCATTTGCAGCAGGGAGGGGGGGGGGGGGGGGGGGGGGGGGGGGGGGGGGGGGGGGGGGGGGGGGGGGGGGGGGGGGGGGGGGGCGATACGGAAATTGGAAAGAGGACGACTCTATATGTGAAAACATGGACAAAGTTCCGTGTAGTAGGACATTCGATCCAACCATGGATAGACGGACTTTTAATCAATGCGATGCGACAAGGTTGGCACTACAAGAGAAAGAGAATCACCACAGCCACACTTTATTATGCAATTACTAAAACATGTAGAAACCCCTACGACTCGAAAATCCAGCATGTCTGATGGATGTTTCATTGTCTTTCAATGGGATCCTTCACGGACGTAGGATCTCTGGAGACACTGTGTAGTGGTGTTTATTCGTCCTCAAGCTTGAAACAACAGACCCGGCAACACCGCTCGACAGCAGGATAGACAAATCAGAGAAGAAAGTCAAGCGAGCGTTTGGACAGAGAAGTCACATGCTGGCGGCAGCCCAGTGTTCAACAAAGTTTGGAGACGCCGTGACTGGAAGAAGAAAATTTGCATATACAAGAACACGTGATATGGTATTGTGGAGTAGAGAATGCATGAATGGCGGGCGTTGAAAAAGGCTGAGGCGAAGGGTGGCGGTCACCAATCGCAGGTGTGGTGCAGGGCTAACCACAGGAAAGGTGCGACACTGCTTGAGACAACCAGGGGCGGGAGATCCAGTGAGACCCCAGGCGTTTTGCCGACTGGTTCCGACAGGGTCTCTATCAAATCAAACCCGGACCATATCCGATTTCGTCCGATTCTTACCAACGTCTCTTACCCTCTCACTCCACAGTCACATCCGCCGATGTTCCCCATTTTCCACACACATCGCCCCAGTCACACTTCCGCTGTACCTGCTAGAGCCAGTCCCTGGATCTGATTTTCAGGTACCTCCGTCAGCCTCCCGCCGCCGTCCGACTTTGTTTGGCTGCCGTGTGAGGAAGGCTAGGCCAAGATCGGCCACCTTGTTTCACCGGCCAGGCACACTTCCACCAAGCAATCGGATTCGTTCTTCAACTTTTACCCTTTGAAACGGTTTCCCCAAATTATGGGACGGCGAGAGGAGCCTTCTAGCTCAACCGAGAAGAAGAGTGAATCTTCTCTCTCCGCGAACAGAATGTAACGCTGCAAAAGGTATAAAAGGGTTGGCCCTCTCGTCTCTGAGGACTCCATCCAACATCCAACATCACAACAATAGTACCCTCTTTTTGTACATATCTTCTTCAACCTCTAGCTGGTCTAGCACATTACTTTTTTCTCTACCCTCTTTGTACACTTTTGTCGTAGTACGACTTCCACTTTCATATCAACCATGTCTTTCAAGTCCGCTCTCTTGGCTGTCGTCGCTCTTCTTGCAGCGGCTGGCCAGTCTCATATCATCATGCAATCACCTGTGCCCTATAGCGTCGACAAGATCGACAACGGGCCCCTCACTGCTGCGCAGTTCCCTTGCAAACAACAGAACGGATTTACCGTCTCGAAGATGAACGAGATGAAGGTTGGCGAGAAGCAGCAGATCTCCTTCAAGGGCACCGCTGTGCATGGCGGTGGAAGCTGCCAGCTCAGCGTCACAACCGACAAGGAGCCCAACGCCAACTCCGTCTTCAAGGTCGTCAAGTCCATCGAAGGAGGCTGCCCAGGTGTCAGCGGAGTCAACACCTACGACTTTGAGCTTCCCGACAGCATCCCCAATGGCGACTTGACCTTTGCATGGACCTGGATGCCCAAGCTTAGCGGACAGCCTGAGTACTACATGAACTGCGCTCCCATCCGAGTCACCGGCGGCGCCGAGGACACTTCCAAGTTCAACCAGCTGCCCGACATGTTCGTCGCCAACATCAATGACTGCAAGACGCCGGTCAGCAAGGCCGTCAAGTTCCCCAATCCTGGAACTGTCGTCGAGGACGGTGGAACCAACGATCTCGCGCCCCCTACTGGCAACTGCCCTGCTCCAGGTGGCGTCTTCGCTCCTTTGCCCTCCAGCGAGCCAACGACTCTCGTTACCAAGCCCATTCCCACTCCAACTTCAGCGGTAAGCGTCGCCCCAAGTGCCCCTGCCGGTACTGGATCGCCTGGCATCCCTACTCCTATTCAGCCTTCTCCGATCCATCCTACCGGCGCCCCTATTGTACCAGCCCCATCCGGACCTGCGACTAACCCTCCCAGCACTGGAGGCGAGAATACATGCAGTGAGCAAGGTGCCATCGTTTGCAACGGCCCGAACCAGTTCGGTCTCTGCGATAATGGATCTGTCGTCTGGCGGGCTGTTGCACCTGGCACTACGTGCTCCAACGGTACGATCCAGAAGCGGGATTATTATATCCAGTTGAGGGGTCGTGTGCAGAAGCCTCGCAAGCAGTAAATTTCTGATAAAACGGAGTTTACTTTGAAGGAGAACTTTGGGATTGAGTTTTCGGCTTTGGATTTTGGGATTGGTTGTTGATTTTGGGATATCTGGTTGGATCTTTGAGATTTCCTCCCCTTCTTCACTTCATGACATTCACTGGGACATATTTTTTTTAGGAGATGTTTGGTCTGTGACCGGTTTGGTGTATATTCGCTTCTTCATATCTCTTTGGGCATTTTTGGAGTTGGACAACAAGCATCGCATTTTGGAACGATTGCACCGTGGGAAGAATAGTTGTGAATACAGAGGAAGGGGATACATGATTACTGGGCCTATTTTGGCTGAGTTTTTATATTATCATGATAAATGGATATACGATTTTTTTTTTTTTTTCATTCAGCTGTCTCAACTGTACACCATCTGTGAGATCTCCTTTGCGAACATGAACGCAAAACACACTCTCACCCCATTTTTATACATAGGGAAGGAACACATTCCGAAGAATACCTCTCTTCCATCCCACTCTCCTTCTTTTTTATCATTATTACCAAATCTATCTCTCAAATACACGGCCATCTCCCTCTTCTCTACCGATGGAAAAAAAAAAGGCTTCCCCACCTTCCCAATCCGTCCGTTTCACATAAACCCACACGACACCCTCCTAAGAATTCTCTTTTACCGTTCTTATGTTGTCATCAATCATGCAGTAAAGCCAGAATGCGACGTCGTCCCATTCAAGCGGATCCTGAAACGCGGCCATATCACCCACCCATTTCGTGTCCCCCATCCAGATCATCCACAATCGCTTCAAGCTTGTGACGATAAGCCACAGCTAATCCCGCAACTGGGGCAACGTTGATTTTACCCCTGTCGATCATTTCGGTTGCATTGCTCCATGTGGATGGTGCCGGGAATGATGTATTGATGGTGGGGGCGAAAACCCGGAGGGGTACGTGGGTCACACGGGAAGGGATGGGCTCAAGAGGTGAGGCTGATGTGTGTGGCGTCACTAGCGCAGGCGAGATGTTTCGGGTTGTCTTCAAGACTTCAACACCAGGCAACCGTCACGACCAGTGCGAATTACACAGAACTGATTAGTGTTTTGAGAAGAACCGCCTCTTGCATCAATGTACGTGACGCTACGGAAATTCATGGGAGAGAAGAGAGAGATAAAATCGGTGTGCTCATTACCTTATTTGCGCGCCCATCTTGCCCAAGTGAAGCTCTGAGATGGTTTTGGTTTTCTTAACTTCTAATTCGTGCCACTGAGAAAGCGTCGCTTGAATCTCGGAGACCTTTAGATATCTCAAACTATCCCTGACATGACCACACATTAGTGTCAGATACACGTGACCTCGAGAAAACCCATCCCCAGGTATTCTCCTGATTTTCACCGAGCGGGGATCGGGTATTCGGATGCAATCTCGGGACCCCAGAAAACCGTAACTCTAAAGGAAAGAGAAAAGGACCGAAATACTCGGAAACCCCCGGCTTATGATAAGCATCATCGGCAACGACGATGAATACTTCGACGTCTCCCCGTGCTCTTTTAAGCCCTGTTCGGTTGACATGTTCCATACAAACCGAATGACAGTTTCCTATTAGATAGATGTTGCAATGAGCCTTGGTTATAAAGAAATGAGTCAGTGGAAATAAAAAACAGGGAGCTGTTCGGTTGTGAGGCAATCCATCACCAGCGCTTCGTATATGATTGGCCAGGCCTTTCTAAGGTAGTTTTAGGGGCCAAATACGACTTATTCCCATGTGGCGAGATCATTCCGCATAAAGTTAGAAATTGTGAGCCAGAAGTGAGGGAAAGGTGATGTGGACCGGAAATGTATGTATTGTGTGTATCGTTGTGCATTGTGGTGTCCTCTTGTCTTGCTGACTATGAGGAGTATTAAATATATGGATAGGGAGCTAAGACCATGTGACCTTCCAGTCTAATAGAAATGAAGCTGAATAAACGCTAAACGGTAAAACAAATTGAAGAACCCGCCTACTTCATACTGGGGTTGAAATATTGCTGACAGCGAGCTTTCCTTTCATGGATGAAGACCAAATGGATCTCTAACCGAAGGGGGCCCACTCAATCTCTACTGATCACATCAATAGAAGTGAGCCATAACTTTAGTTTTCAGGTAAGAACATGGAAGCTTGTGGGCTTAAATATACAATTTGCACACGAGCCTTTCGCTCAGGAAGTGAAGAAACTCTTATATGCTTGGTAGTTCATGCAGAACCGCAGTTAATTCATGGTTTAAGACCAATCGAAACTGAAGATTGGGGCCTTGGGACGAAGACAATTTCCAGTTTAATGAAGTAGACGTCCAACCTCGTCTATATTGTATAAAAGTGGGGGGTGGCGGAAATTTTAGAGTATTTGTGAGTACATCGGGACACCTCTTGTATATTCGTTCTTTACTGCCCACGAGCAAATTAGGAAAGGTAAAAAACAATCTATAAGGCAAATGTTATCGAGTCAATTCGGCGGCAACGACGATTAAAAAAAAGAGAGAAATGAAAAGAGCAAATAGGGGGCTAGCTGAAGCAAAGCAGGTATGTCTTATGGACCAGCTGCAACGCAAAGTGATGTACGAAGCTATCCTAAAAACATTGACTTCCTTAAAATTCCTACAATGTAGCTCTTTTAAAACAAACCTAATCATGAGAAAGAAGCACTGGAAAGAATATAAAAGCAGAAGTATCAAGGGGATATAGAAGAACATACGGACCCTTTCGTGCTCAACAAACCTGAATGTAGCGTTAAACATACTCTATCTCAGCTCGAAGCTTTCAAAGGAAGTGCTAAACAGGCTTGCTGACTTAATAGCAGCTCTTAATGTTAACTCCAATCTATCAGAACGTAATTAAGTCCAGGCTAAATGCATTAGAAAGTGGTTCTTTATTTTTATTCTGTTATATAAAGTACTGCTTGGAGTACTAAGTTTTCATTAAGTGCACATTTGTGCTGGGTATCAGTGAATCGTCTATCCATTAACATCTCCTGTCTCCGAATTCTGGCTCTTGAAAGCTCAGTAAATCCTGAATACTCATCCTCAGTTTAGTATTCAAGCCCCGGTCATAACCGTGTCCACCAAGCTCCTCCTCGGTCTCCCCGCCCCCCTTTTCTTATCTAGCACCGGAACCTCAGCTCCCGAAGCCACGGACGCAACCGAACTTTGTCTTCCCACCCTTCTTTTCTCTGGAAGATTTAGCTCAAGGCCTGGGGTACTCGGAGCATTCAAACCTTTCTCTCCCATATCGACATCTCCTCCTCCCAGCTTAGGTAACCTAAAGGCTAAGTAGGATTCATCGGCGCGTTTACATGTGTCGAAGACTTCGTTCATGTATTTCTCAACCTCATCTGGCGGCCTGATGGCGCGTTCTAATGCCGCAATAACTGCGTCGTTATGGGAAGCAATGATGACCGTGACCGGTTGGTAGAATTCGATGTTTTTGATTTCCTTCTTTTCATCCAAGTCTTCAGGACGAGGTACTGGCGCTGGGGCTGGCTTCAGGGTGGGTTGGACGGGATTTAAATTTAGCGCTGGATTTGGATTTGGATTCAGAGGTAGATTTGGATTTAGAGGTGGATTTGGATTTAGAGGTGGATTTGGATTTAGAGGTGGATTTGGATTTAGAGGTGGATTTGGATTCAGAGGTGGATTTGGATTCAGAGGTGGATTTGGATTCGCAGTGGTATTTGGAAACACATTAGATGTTGAAGCAGAAGCGGAATGGCTTGTAGTAGCCATTCCTTGCACTATCCCATTTGTATTCGGAATTGTGCTAGCTGCCGGGATGATATCCTTGGGGACGGGCAGGATAGGCTTAACTGCCGTCGCTGGAGTGCCCTCTTTTACTGTAGTCTTCATCTTCGTAATGAGAAACGACAGTTTCACCGCTCTGCCTCCAGGCAGTGGTTCTAAGAAGCTATACGAAGGAAAGTGGAACTTGTCCCCGTTCTGCTCTCTGAACTCGAAAACAAGAGGTCTAAAAACTGGTTTAGTAGGCTGACTAAGCGGTGCATATGGGCTCAAGTGCTGCAGGTTTGAGCTATATGTGGAGTATTGGGGTTGCTGAGGATGAGGTCGTACGGAACCCTGTGGATTTGGGCTGCGATTCTGGGGGTTTATCACAGGCGAGTATGGCTTAGGATTGTTCAATGTTGGCTGCATTGGCGCAAGTGTCGGAGCCACTGGCTGCGCAGGCAGAGGGGCAGGTGTAGGAGTGGGGGCAGGAGTTGGGGGCTGTGGTTGTGTAGGTTGCGGGGCTGGAACAGCCGCTTTTCCTTGCGGTTTTTGTCTTTCCAATATTTTGGAGAGCTCACTGATATGTCCTTGGAAGAATTCCAGTTGTTCTTTTGTTGCTTGTCCTGCCGCAACAATCTTCATAACAGCTTTCAACTGAGGATCAGTCCCTGCCCTCTGTGCCAACATATGAATCACTGGATCGGGAGCAGGTGTCGAAGGCGCAGCAGGCACTGGCGGTTGGGCCTGTATCGGCTTCGGTGGTGGTGGTGGTGGTGGTGGTGGTGGTGGTTTGGGTGGGGCGGGCTGCTGCGCTGCGGGAGGCTTGGGATATTGAGGAGTTGGAGGATGATTATAAGATTGATACGACGGGTACTGGCTTTGAGGCCATTGGCCATACACTTGTTTTTGTTTCGGGGCCGCGCGGGTGGGTTGTTTTGTTCCGTAGAGGATAATGGGGAAAGTATGTGGTTCCACAATCAAGGTTGCCTCTCCAACCTGCTCCAGGTTCTTCTTGATCTCATTCTGTCTCTCAACAGCGATATTATCCTCCTCAGAACGATCTTTGAGTAACCTTGGCGGAGTAAACTTTTTACAGAATAGGCGGAAGTTGGTACCTGAAGTCCACGTTGTGCGGGACCTCTGCAGTGCGGCGCTGAGAACTCCACTATTGTAGACGT
Source organism: Delitschia confertaspora ATCC 74209 (assembly GCA_010093945.1). NCBI lineage: Eukaryota > Fungi > Ascomycota > Dothideomycetes > Pleosporales > Delitschiaceae > Delitschia > Delitschia confertaspora. The sequence goes on from ML993848.1 coordinate 214,718, forward strand.
CAGGTAAGCAAGTAGACAAAAGTAAGAACTTTTTGGTGATGCGGACCTCTGCTGAATTGTTTGCCATTCTGCATCTGGCAAATTCGGTGACTGCGGTTCTGGGAGTGTTGGTAGTGGTTGGCTGTCAATCAACCTGAGTGGAAGTATATGTGTTATGGGTTGGAGCGCTGTTTCGGTAGCCGGAGCGCCTGCGGGTGAGTTTGGTATAGTATCTCCAGGCTGCTTGCGTTTCAATGATGCCTTTGGTGTGCTCTTCGCTGTGCCTTTTCCGCCGCCTTTGGCTGGTTTGGCAGCTTTAGAGGGAGTGTCTTTTGCGAGGTCTTTTACTGGACTTGCTGCAGCTGCTGCAGCCTCAGCAGCTCGTGCCCGAGTCGAACGCCTCTCCGACATGGCGTTGACGGTCGAGGGTGAGGAGTGAAAGTTTTGGCTTGAGGTTGGCGTTGAGTTGACGATGGTGAGTGCAAGAGCTTCGCGGGAGCGGGAAGAGATCCCGCCAAGACGCAACCTATAAAGGCCTAGCATCCATTTCGACTGACATGATAGTCACTCCGTCCCATCTCTAACACTCCCTCAGCACATCGCCATGCCTTATAGTGACAGATTGGAATATTCTGTATTTATCCTTCTCCATGATTTTACAATATGCAGAATCGGATTTTTCTCATAATCCTTCATCAACCTTCTTGATATTTCACCACATGTATTACGTATCTTCAGCCTCAGGTCTATATTTGGGGAGATCTACAAAATCCGGCCCCCAAGTACACGGAACGCAACACAAATTCCGACGACAGAGACATGCAAGTGCTTACGTCGGGCTTTGCTCTGAGCAACTTTTGAATGTTATAAGTGGTTCATGCCCTTGAAAGCTTCTCTTTTTCTCGATGTCTCTTGTTTCGGTATTAGTCCCAGATTCCGTCCACTTCTTCAGTATGCTCTCCTTGAATGGAGTCGCGCTTTTCTTTACCCTCTTCTCCTCTGCCCTCGCAGACTGTCATTTCCCAGATGGTGGTGTAGCGACCGCAGACGTCCCATGCAATCCCAATTCCCTTGTCAGTCACTGTTGCTGGGGTGGTCAAGCTTGCTTATCAAACGGGCTTTGTCGCTCTGATCCTCATGACGCCACCTTGTCAAGAACACATCGTGGGACCTGTACGGATGCGACCTTTCAGTCAGAAAACTGCCCTCGTCATTGTGAAAGTCCGTCCACCCTTAATAAAGGACTCAGAGTATAAACACTCACTGCGCCTATAGACGTTGCCAACAATGGCACCAATGTTTACAGTTGTAACCAAACCAATGTGGATTCTTATTGCTGCGGCAACAACTGCAAATGCGATACGGGTGAATTCGAGACCTTCACTTTTCCGAGCAATGACGTATATACATTGACGATTATTGGAGAGAGATTCACAAATACGCATACTTCGACATCTTCACCGGCAGTATCATCTTCCTCCACTTCCACAAGGGCCTTTGCAGAAATTTTAACAACTCCCACACCAAATGCCTCTTCGTCCCCAAATCCTCCAACAACCACACCAAAATCATCCGGAGTCCCTTCAAAAACAACAGCAATCGGTGTCGGCGTAGGCGTAGGCATTGGTTGCGCTATCATTCTCGTAATTGCAGCGTTCTTCTTCCGCCGCCGACATATACGGAAACGGCATGTACCTGTCCACGAGGTGGCAGATACAAGCCGATCTGAGGTGGACCGTGCCGTCTATTATGCCCCGGCAAAACACGCCCATTATCTAGACAGCTCTTCTCCCATGTACGTATCTATCGCTGGCCTTATTAAGCGGCTATTGGAGGGCAATTTTTAACATGTTCCAGGTCCGAACTCGCCAATAATCATGATCGGGATCCCGTAGAGCTGGATTCAAACCCGATCCCAGCGGAAAAGTAATATCTTATATAGGGTAATCTAATTCATTATAATAACATACAGCAATTTATTTCTGTCACCTCCAAGGCTCATAAGCGAAACTACTACATAGAATGTCACTTATGACCACGACTAACCCCCACAATGACGTGCTCACATACACTTCAATCCCAGGCATCTTTTAGACATGCAATGCAGAATAATGAAAGTAATATTATCCAAGGAACTTTTTAAGGGGTTGTAAATGCTGTACTTGACGATACTCACAAGCTTCGTAGTTAAGATAGCTTTCGAATATGTGGAGAGGTTTTGATATTGTCTCAATCTCTAATTCTACCATCCCCCTCATTTAATATTATCTGAAGAAAGTTCTAAACATCGTTCACCTCCAAAGGCTTGTTGTTCCATTAAGGTTTTATGGATTAATATGCTCCTTCTGTTTGAAGTATATAGACAAGAAAATATTTCTTTTGAATTCAATGAGGGACAATGTGACCAGCTTCATGGCGGAAAAAACAAATCAAATTCTAAAACTTTAAGGTGAGCTTTAACTCGAATGGATCCAAACAGCATAATATATTGGCATATAGATGAGCAGGTCTTAGCCGAACCATACATCAGATCACATCTTGTCCCTTCGTCTTAAAGCAGCATAGTGGTACCAGACATCCATTAAAAAGTATATATCTAAAAAGAAAGATTACCCGATTTCCCCAGGCGCACAATAATCATCAACACCGGCAAGTAATAATAATAAACCCATTTAAGGTGCTACCTGGTTTCCAATCAGGTCTATGAACACGTGATATCAATGCTTACAGCCAAGTAAACCCAATTCCGTAGGAGCGAACCTTTAGTTTCCAAACCCTTTGCTCTTTTCTTGCTTATATCATTTAAATCTTGCTAAGGTGATGTATTCACCAGCTGGTTATATCAGTAGTAACTGTTCCACATTTGCCAGTGTTACCGCTTAGGCAACAGAGGGGTCGTTATGACACGGCCTGGGTTAGTTGGACGGGGGCCTAGTCCCCTATATCCTTTCTCGCAATAGCCTTGCAACTCGGAACTGTTCAAGTATATTTGTTTCTAATACCCACTGGACAGTAGCCTCTACCATTCTCTTCTCCTTTAAGGACTCCTGAGCTCTATAGCACCTACCTTTAAAAAAAATTCGCTCGGGACTAGGTGTGGTTAAGACAGAATTCCGGGATATGATGGAGCGTTTGCCGTCCTGTTGACAATGACGAGTAAAAATTAGCATCGTACTCACAATATGGAGTTGGAAGAAGTAAAAAAAATTCATCAATATTCCGTTGCGGGGAATTGAACCCCGGCCTTGTCGGTGAGAGCGACAAATCCTAGCCACTAGACCACAACGGATAATTTGATGCAAGAAAATCTTATTTATATATTTTTTATCTAAATAAAATAATTACGGCTTTATAATCAAACGAATCTATTGATTAATGTAATTTGAAACCGCAAACATTTGCACGGAATTAATTATATTAAAATCAAAAGCAAAAGATACACATTTATCGATCTGGCCTCAGCTAGATTAGAAGTGTAAAAAGATGAAGAATAGGCGAAGGTTTTGGGCCCTACAGACAAACTCTAGAGTCGAGTTTACTTCGCACTAAATATTAATATACGTGTTCATAGACCCGATTGGGACCCCGGTAGCACGTTGAATTGAATCATTTTAGATTAATATGGTTTGTCTATTCAAAATTGAATATGATAGATAATTCTTTTTCGGTGAGGTGTGTGGTCACTTAACCCCGCACAGCCACGCATGTGATTCTCAAAATTCACACTTCTAACCAAAAAAATAGAATTATAACATAACCTGAAAAAGTAATGTAGAAAAAAAAATTCAAATTAGCCCGACGTGGGGGTCGAACCCACAACCTTGAGATTATTCTGAGCAATCGTTCGAAGGGGAACGGGAAACTTAAGAGTCTCACGCTCTACCGATTGAGCTAGCCGGGCTGATTAATTAACTGATGAAAAACAAATTTTTATTCCAATTGAAAATCAATATTTTTGTTATTTGGTGGAGCAAACTAGCAAAGCGAAGTTTAATCTGTAAGCTAGTGCCAATACGTTGGGACCTTTGTTTTGCAGAACGATTTGATTGATGATATAAAATTATTAGTAAATGATAATAATAGAAGAATTTATGCTTAAAATATATACTCTGAAAGTAAGTCTTACAACCATTTGGATATCTGCATCCATAGATCAAGCTTCCTTATGCTTTTGTAGGTTTGAGCGTCTTTTCGACTCTCGGAGTTTTTTTCTCTATTAGAGATGCTGGTTTGCATAAATTATTCTACGTATATTTTCTATTTCTCTTTATCTACAACGCAATTTCACCACCTTTCTTTGTATATGTTGTTCCCGATTTTAAGTAAAAATTTTGTGCCTCAAAATTCTAAATCGTTAACCTTTTAGTTTAAGATTCTGATTCAACGAAGTCCAAATCCAAAAACAAGATATTCACTCATTATTGGTCACTTATATCTGTCAGGTTCTCACATAGCTATGTTAGAATGGTTTAGGGTAAAGGAAAAGGCAAAGGTTTTGGACTCTAGAGGGATCTCCCTCTAAAGTCGGGTTTACTTTGCTCTAAGCATTGATATTACATGTTCATAGACCCGATTGGGAACAAGGTAGCATGTTAAATCGATTTATTATAATATATCTGTCAGGTTCGTTCTATCAAGACAATACCTTCCTACACTTAACCCTTGAGATGTTTACGCGTAGCAAGGTAATGACGCTACCTTTGATTCTGCTTGCTCCCTAGCCTGATCTTAGAAGAGCTTCTCTCTTACCGCTATTGACTCCACAGTCGTCAGATTTAAGAGATAGATTTAGTATGTTTCTCATACGATGCAACTTTTGAAGTCAAGTATAATCACAAAAACCTAGGTCTGCAACCAATTTTGAAAACATAGTTTTGCTTTTTTTCATCTTAAACAGGTATTGCAAATCTAGGATAGACCATTCAAACCTGAGGCATGTCCTAAATCTTGAACTTTGAATTATACTTTCTTCTAAAAGCTTAAATCTACGCCTAATGTTTCACATGCTAGGTTTTATAACCCATGGCACAAAGAATTGATTTTATGTAATTTGATGTAGGTACGCGACAGGAGGCACATTTAAAAACTAAAATTGATCACAAAATTCATACTTAGTCAGTTAGGATCCCGCAATAGAGAGAAAATAAGCTTGAGTTTAGAATTGTGACTTTCAACTGGGCATTGTTATCATCGAACTCAATACACCTGAGGATATACAGCTTCAAATTTTGCTAAACGTGTCTTTGCACAATTTTAAATAAAAGGGACATATTTTAGCAGTAATTTATACCATGAGCGCATGTTTTGGAATAGTGCTTGACCAATCTAGCATCTAAAATATAATTTTGATCTACTAGAGGCTCATAGGAAAAACGAATTGGGCCGAATTCATCCCAAAAACTTTCGACATCTAGTATGTGGTACCACAAAGACGTTGAAGAAGCCTTCTAACTCTATCTAAGATTCCATATAGCCTGGATCCCTTACTGCGGCACTAGCACAGTCAACTCATAAATTTCTCCAGCCTGAATCCCCGTAACTCTCGCCTCAGGCCAGACCTTATCCCCCTGCTTCACCGTCACCTCCCTAACACCCGCCCTCTTGACATCAAGCACAAACTTCGCACCGCGAAACAACCTCGTGACCTTGATCCCAGTCCAACTTGAAGGCAGTTGGGGTCGAATACGAAGGCCATCCGCATCGCCATAAAGCCCACACAGGCATTCACTGAACACACGATACACCCATGAGACAGTGCCGGTATTAAACAACTGACTGCTCCGCCCTGCAGTCCTGGGATATTGTTTCCAGGCGCCGCGGTAGTAATTTGGGATATACACCGGCAACTGTCCTCTCTGCGAATAATCCTCCTCACTGGGTCCCGGAATCATCTGCCGCAACAACTTAAACGCGCGGTCGACTTCGCCAATGGTATACAAACTGTAAATATAGAAGATACCTGCGTGGTTATACACACTACCGTTCTCTGCCGAGCCCGGATATTTCTGCGTCACGCGACCAACATCTTCGCGCATACCGCTGAACGGGGGCGCGAACATGACGACACCGTAGGGTGTACTGAGTTGTTCGTCGACCTGCGCCAGCATTTTGGGGATCTGGTCTTTACTTGCGGCACCGCTGAGAATGGACCACGTTTGCGGGTTTAGCCAGATACGACCTTCCTTGTCTTTCTTTGTACCAAAAACAACATTATCATCTGTGATGCCTCTGGCGAACCATTCCCCGTCCCAGAAGTGCTTGTTAGCCGCTTCATTGACTTCTTTTGCACCGGCGCGGTAACGCGATGCTTCTCCTTTCTTCCCTTGTTGTTCGCAGACTGAGGCCCAGAGGTTGAGCGAGAAGCCGGTGGCGAGAGTGAGCCAACCGGATACACCCTTTCCTTTGTAGCCGACCATGTTCAGCGGATCGCACCAGTCGCCTTGGGCGATGTAACTGAGGCCTCGCTCATCGCGGGCATTAAGAAGCCAGTCCATGGCACGGCAGAAGCGCTCGAATACTGTGAAGGTGTCCCCATTCATGCTCTTCACTTGCTCATCTAGGAGGGCATAGTCTCCGGTTTCGGCAAGATATACTTCTAGGGTCACTGGGAGCCATACGCAATGGTCAGTATGCGGGATTTGGTTGATGTACTTCAGTTCCGCGCCTTCAGCCAGAAGAATCCCGTCTGGCATGGCACCACTCTCTTCTTGTTGGCTGAGGGCGGTGATGAACGCTTTCCGGGCCACTTCAGGCTTGATGAAGCTCATTCCCATGTTGTCCTGGAGGTAGTTTCGCGTTTGGGGATCAGTAGTGAGACGATTCACATCGCCATGGTAGTATGCTTGCCGCGGCAACCAGTTGTTGACAAAATTGTCCAGATCCTTGTCCGGTGTCTCAATTTTCAAGCAGCCAGCCCCTTTCTGAATATATGAGGCATAATCATCTGCAGATTTTGCGAATCCTTCTTTACTGAGATATTTTTCCCTCATGGCCTGGATCTCTGCGTCGTCATAAGCCGGACCAAAGAGGAACCGGTATTCGCGGTTGTCATCAGCCTCCAGTGCCAGGCGGTACTGCACCGCAGCCACCGGAGTCTCATACCTGGCATCACTTCCTTTCAACTCTGGTTCCAACAGAGCAGACGGAGCATGCAGGCCACCCTCCCCTTCAAATGCGCTTTGCATGCACTCCCACGAGTTTGGCTCTGTCTCACACAGGAAATAGGTCTTGTCTTTCAGATATTTATTCTTGAAATAGTCCGCTGCTTTCTGGTACGGTGTGACACAGCTTCCTACCACCCCGCCCAGGTCCTTACGGTATTCAGCAGACTGGTTCATCCACGACATGTAGCCGATGGTGAAATAGGGGTAAACACTGATTTTACGGGGGCGGCCAGAGACGTTGGTCACCTTGACAGTCCATAGCTCAGCCACATCGTGAGTTGGTAACCCCAGGGTCATCTCAATACGAATACCAAGATGTTCGACAGTCCATCTGATGTCACTTTTGCCGACAGAGAAGATAAACTGGTCCACTTTGGCTCTTACTGGCTCATAAGGCGCCGAAAAGAGTTCACCCGTCTCTTCATCCTTGATATAAACGAAACGGCCGGGATGGTGTGCGTAGTAATTCTGCTCTGGTTGCATGAAGGTCTTGGCTTCCAAGTTAGGCGCGTATGAATATTTGGCCGGCTCTGGCTGCATGAATTGCGCGACTGCATAGCCGCGGCAGGTGATTTGAACCATCATCTTCTGATTCCATAGAAAACCACCAGCTTTCGGCATAGCTGTTGGGCTGGCCAACTCATAGCGGTTGCCGTCATCGGTTGGGCGAATCATCGTTTATCCAAGGAGTATAAGGAACGAACTGTAAGTTAAGGTAACGAGGGGTTGCTTTTGGCTAGTCTTTGGCTGTCAATGTTATAAAAGAACATAATAGCTAAAGCGGCTCATCCTACCTTGTCTCAGATAATAAAGATTGAAACCGGAGGCTGATCCTAATTCTGTGAGGTACCACGTGGTAACAGAGTCTATAGAGTGAATGTGGGGCAAGACCCTAACTAAGACAGATTGATAACAGAGAAGTCGGAGATGGAGAAGTGAATCGTATGAATGAAACTCTAGCTCTTTCGTAAAATCAGGAAATTCCAATGCCGAACCTTCAGATAAAGTGACAAGAAGCGAGTGTGTAGGGTCATGAACTGTGGGAGGGAACTGGTGGAGGTTTTATAAATAGCCTAATATGCGGGACAAGAAGCGTGGGGCATTGGAAATCTGACTAACTCCGACATGGTCATATGTTTAACCTGAGATGGATTCCCGTTGTCGATCTCAGCCGTCGTGCAACGCAAAAGTAACTTCAATACATTGTCTTTTGAACGGTAGTCGTCAGTAAGAGAAAAATCCCTCATATACTTCAGCCATCTTGTGTGAACAAATAGCGGTCATCTAAACGGCTAAACGCATGTTAGCATGTTTCTCACAGTGTTGGATTATGCTGAGCTCATCCACTGAGAGGCACGGCATCTCATTAGTGTCCTCGGCAATAGCTTGGAAGTCACTGCAGCTTTTTTAGAAACACATACCTTTCTCTATCCCACACATTCGCTCGCTGTACTGAAATAGGTGTCTTTTGAGCCATGGATACTAAGACTCAACTAGTTCGGAATTGAGGCCCGATCAGCCGTTACTGAGTCAAGAATACTGTTTTCTTTAACCTCAGGCTTTTCATATGCTGGAATTGACGATTTTTTTCCTGACGTAACTTGATAATAGACATTCTGATATAGCGTCTCATAGTCCTTTCAATGAGTGCCAGGCTTTTAAATAGGACGTATTGTTCTGCGGTAGAGTTATTAAATAGACCACTTGGGAAATGTAACATTATCCTTTCACTTACAGATTTGAATCGACAGATTTACCATCTAACATTGATAGGAACCTGTAGCCCATTCTTCATTAATATTAGCAAGATATGACCCCTTTGCTGTTACCAATTTTCTTGGGGATGAGGGATTGGAGTCCACCAAATGTAGAGCCTCAATTCAGAATAGCTACTCCATATTATGGATGTTCATTTGAAGCTTCTCCAGGCTTTAATAGAACAATCGCTTGATATGCGATTTTCAAGTGATAAGGTTTCTAAGTAGTGGGCAGCAATAGATATAAAGGTTGTGATGAATCTCTCTTCTCTATCGCGTCTGGCTCTATTGTCTTTACTAAAGCAGAGGACACGTACTGTTGTCTTCAAAATCCGCGGAAAATTTGATACCTGAAACTGATCATTTGCAAGTTGTAGAGTGGAGGATTACGCGAGGGATATGCAACCTCTTAATGCGGTATTCCGGTCCCGAGGGCAGTGGGAAGTAGAATCCGGTTAGAGGTTAGAAAGTGGGCAGCTTAACTAAAACTCCTGACAACGATACTTTCGTATCTCAACGACGTATTTCAGACGATGCAAAGGGCCGCTGCAGCTAGGAGAGGGGAGTTGAAGGCATCATGGCTGAGGTGAAAGTTCGATAAGCTTGGACCAAGGGTTCTTTTGCCACGTGATGCGGGGGTTGCACGTGTGAATCTTGGTAATCTTTAAAACGTTAACCAACTTTGATATTATCACTCAATCACCATAGCTATATTAGAATAGCTTAGGTTGAGGAAAAGGCAAAGATTTTGGACGTTGGAGGGAGACTCTTTAGCGTCGGGTTTACTTTGCTCTACACATTGATATTATGTGTTCATAGACCCGATTGGGAACCAGGTAGCACGTTAAGTTGAATTATAATAATATTATCACTCAACTACCATGTTTCTTTCATCTGATATTATTCTTGTACACCAGCTATATTGGAATGTTTGAGGATGGGGAAAAGGCAAAGATTGTGGAATCTAGAGGGACATTCCTCTAGAGTCGGGTTTACTTTGCTCTAAGCATTTGATATTACGTGTTCATAGACCCGATTGGGAACCAGGTAGCACGTTAAATTGAGTTATTATTCTTCTTCTTCTTATACACCTTTACTTCGGCATCTCTAGGGACTGGGTAACGCTGTATGGGCCAATGTGCAGGGGAAGGAAGCGCCTCTCATGGGGCTGGACACCAACCACCAATTGAGAAAAAATATGTTCAATAACCTACTTGCACCTTTGAGATATTGTAGGGAATGAATTCACTACTCCAACCAACTTTATTTCCGCTCATAATCTCCTATATCGTTGCACCGCCCAAAATAACTCTAGAACCGCCGAGGCAGCCACAATCAATTACGGACATCTTGCACACAACACCTTTCAGCACGACATGTCAAAAGCCACCGATATCAGAAAAACATCTTGATAGAAAACTTTGTCACATCTTCTACAAACCTCTCAAACCTCCACCAACATGCCTTATCTGCCTTCCAAATCCAGTAATGATAACTCACGATCCAAGTTTGTCGATTACAAGTGTCGATCAGTAACTTTAACCACAGCACCGACATCTTTTTACCGCAAGAGTGCAGTTCTGAGTGAAGGGGACATGGGGAACTGTGCATCTGTTGTATCTTATCGCTAGAATAGGTGGCGATTACTTCATTCTTCCTACTTGTGGCGAAGTGGAGAGGGGGAATTGGGGGCATTTGGAGGTTATCGAGGTTGAGAGCATGGGGTCGATAACTGGCTATCTTTACCCTGGTTTGGGGTATGGTATAGCGCCACGCTGTATCACTGTTGGAGATTGTGGAGGGAGATACTTAACCAGACTCTTCGATCAGGATTCTACTATCTGTATCGGAAGACTTGTCACTGTTGGTGCTCCACTGAGAAGTTATTAGGATCCAGGAACTTATCATGTCTACTGCGAGTACTAATTTACCAGAGGGTGCTGGATATGGTACGTTGAAGCACGTTCTACCATCTAACTTATACTGACAATATACTAGGCGTCGTGGTCGGGGTTGGTGTAGGCTTTTGAGTAACCCAAGGACAAAAAGCACCATCTCACATATGTTTTAGTTCTTTCGCATTTGTAATGATGGGAATATCCTATCTGCAGGTTAGTTCCGGACCCATTTCAGATGACGTCAGTGCTAATGTTATGCAGAATCGATACACTTTGTACTCGACGAAGTAGAGTGAAGAATTCAACACTGCTTCAAGGAGCGTCAAACCTAGTTTGATTGCCAATGGAATCGTTTCTGCGTGGACATGGGCAGCTACGCTTTTGCAAAGTAGTACTGTCGCCTACTTGTATGGAGGTAAGTGTTAAAAAGACATATTACCAAGTATTGTCGGCCTTGGCACTAACACCCTACAGTGGCTGGTCCGTTCTGGGTACGCCGTCTGGTGCTATGTTCTGATTTGACTAACATAGAGCAGTATGCCACAGGAGCAACAGTCCAAATCCTCATGTTTTCCATCTTAGCTTGCAATGTCAAGCAGAACGCTCCCCGATGCCACACCTATCTGGAAATCATCTACATCCGTTATGGGGCAACCGCGCACATCATCTTCATGATATTTGCCTTTGTCACTAACGTGCTAGTTGGTAGTCAATTGCTTTTAGGCGGAAGTGCTGTCGTTACTTCTCTCACAGGAATGAACGTTTACGCAGCTATTTTCTTAATCCCCACAGGTATAGAGAGACCTCTAGTAACTGGTTAGATATCCGAGAAGAAGCTGACTGTAGTACCTAGGCGTCTGTGCATATGTCATCTTAGGAGGCCTTCGAGCTACTTTCCTCTGTAAGTTTATGATTTGCCGACTGGCCGATATACTATATCTAACCAAATGCCTAGGCGACTATTCCCACACTCTGATTCTTATGATCATCATCCTTTACTTCATGTTCAACGCCTATGCAACCAACCCCCTTATCGGTTCACCGTCAGAAATGTACGAACTGCTCAAAGCCGCAGCCGCTAAACGTCCTGTAGCCGGAAATGAAGATGGTTCTTACCTTACCCTGAAGTCCAACTTCGCCCTCATCTTTGGCGTGATTCAACTTTGCTCTGGTATGTTCAAATCATCGACTATATACTATCCATCTGACTTAAACTTACTCAGGTTCTGGCACTGTCTTCCTTGATCAGGCATACTGGCAAAGAGCCATTGCATCACGGCCTACCACTGCTGTACGTGATACATCCTGGGTGGACTGGCTTGGTTCGCTATTCCCTTCGGTTTTGCTACAACGCTGGGGCTGGCTGCTGTGGCACTGACTGTCAGCCCATCCTTTCCAACCTATCCCAACGTACCTAGTAACTCCGAAATCAGTGCTGGTCTTGCGTCAGCGTACTCTGCCTCCGCATTGCTTGGCAAGCAGGGTGCAATATCGCTCCTGATTGTACTTTTCATGGCAGTGACATCCTGCGCGAGCGCCGAACTGATCGCAGTGAGCAGTCTACTCACCTTCGACGTCTACAGAACATACATCAAACCCGCCGCTACGCCCAGCCAGCTCATATTCGTTTCTCACCTCATGATCGGAGTCTTCGGTCTCACTATGGCTGTATTCGTTGTATCTGGAACGTCGCTGGTATCGATCTTGGCTGGTTGTTTCTTGTCATGGGGCTTTTGATCGGTGGAGCCGTCTTCCCTACTGCCTTCGCAATCACATGGCGTGGACAAACGAGGATTAGAGCGATTAGTGGGTGTTTGAGTGGCCTTGCAGCCGGTCTGATTGCTTGGTTGACGACTGCAAAGACTTACTGTGGAGAGTTGACGGTGACTACAACGGGACATGAGTATCCGACTTTAGCGGGAAACTTGGCGGCTGTTTGCACGGGCTGCATTGTTACCGTTGCCGTGTCATTGATCAAACCAGACACATTCGACTGGGACATCACTCGGGCCATAAATACTCCTGTTGCTGAAAGAGAGATTGCTGCGGGTATTGAAGGATTAACCGGGAGAGCATCTACCGAAGAAAGCCCCAGTGCAGCAAATTTCATGAGTGAGAAACCGCATCAAAAATCTAAAAGCGAAGAAGACAACAGCAAAACAGAACACCGAGCATCTCTCTCAACGATCCAAGCCGAAGAGAAAGAGCATCGGCTGGATCTAGCCACAGAGGACGATCCATCTTCCCTTCGTGGAGCCTTCAAGCTAGCATGTATCGCCAGCTTCGTAATGACACTCATCATGGACTTCTTAGTTCCAATGCCGATGTTCTTCTCACACTATATTTTTAGCAAAGGGTTCTTTACAGGCTGGATAGTCATCAGTTTTATCTGGGTGTTTGTCAGCAGCTTTGTTAGTACGATCTTGCCGGTCTGGGAGACTAGAGAGTTCTTTAGAGATTTTGCAGGAGAGGTCTGGAGGGATTTGACTAGAAGGAGGAGGAAGAAGGGGAATGCATAGATCAATGGTGCGGTGGAGCTTTTATAATTGGATGATTTTTATTCGGATATAGGTAGTTTGACTATGGAGATTTGCTAGACGCCAGATTATATAAAAATATATCACGGACGCTCCCATCCAAGTCACTAAGAGACTCATTTCTTTTACCTTCTACATGGTGAAATATTTCCAACTTACCCTGGCCGTTAGGTCACCGGAAGAGAGAAAGATATGAGATAGATAGACTGCAGGCTTGCTGGTTAGTGTTAATTAGAAAGAGATGCAACTGTGGATACCCTATCTGGTACTCAGACAGGCGGTGCAGTACCGGAATCTCTGGAGCCTCAAGGAAGGATCACTTTGGAAGTAGATCTCGCCGGAAAAGAGAGAGAGATGCTGCACTCACCTCCTTACAGGCCAATTCAAAGGCACTCACGTGACTTCCGAAATTGCGTAACAACGCGCACCTTCAAACTTAAACCGCGTCGTCGCTGTCGCACCTCAACCTCTACTTCCTCTTATTACCCAACTCACCTCATATACACCATAACAATGTCCAAGCCAACCGTTACCGAATACCAAACACGCGTCTATGTGCTCCTCCAGCAAATCCCGGAAGGCCGTATCACATCGTACGCCGCCCTAGCCAGAGCCCTCAATTCATCACCACGCGCGGTCGGTGGCGCACTGCGGAGTAATCCTTTCTCGGAGGTGCCGTGCCATCGATGTATTTCGAGTAGCGGGGTGAGTCTTGTATTCCTGTTGCGCTGTTTCGAAAAGGGTTGTGGCGTCTAACGTGAGGTGCAGTTTATTGGCGGATTCAGAGGCGATTGGAAGAAAGTCCCTAGTAGTCTGAATGTGGAGAAGAAGCTTAGGTTGTTAACGGCTGAAGGTGTGAAGTTTGATGAGAAGGGGAGATTGAGGGATAAGAGATGTTGGTTTGATGAGTTTGAGGTTCCAAAAGTGGTGGAAAAGGCGGGGGAGGTGGAGGCGGAGGCGGAGGACGCTAAAGGGGGAGAGGTGAAATCTGCATACTTCGAACAGAACCCGAAGTGAATCTCAAAACAAGCATTTACTAAGGCAATTATCTCTCGATTGGGTATAACAATTCAGATTGGGGTTGTAGTGAGAATCTACAGGGAGAGTCTTGGAATCCCTCACTCCTTCGGGCCTATGACGGCATAGATATCTGGGGATACCGACACCACCAAATTTTATCTAGGTGATATCTAACCTCAACCCTACTACTCATTATCCGGCCCTTGCCATCCCATTTGCCGTCACAATTTGATAGGATGCCACCAAAAAGGAAGGATTTGCTGAAGCCCGGCGGAAAGTCCAAGGCGAAAGTGAGATATTTGCTTGCTGAGGGCGTCGAAGTAACTGTTCTAACAGAGTATCAGGTCCAGGAACCAGAAACCGAGAATGACTTCCTCGAAAGTGCAGATGAATTCGAGCAAGGTGCGGGTAAGTGGAGAGCAGGAGATGCAGCAAAGGCGTCGCGGTTCTTCAACCGCGCCATAGACGTGTATAATGCTGGTCTTCAGCGGTACCCGAATTCATTTGATTTGGCGTACAATAAGTATGTTACACTTCTACTTTATATTATTTTTCTATTTTGCTTCTTCTTAGTCGCATCGTTCATAAGAGCCATGTTCCATTTGATTTCTTCTGAAGTAGTATGCTACTCTAATATTCAGCTTCTAATACCTTGCAGAGCAAATCTTCAATACAACATGAGCGAAGACCCCCGGATTGCCGCTCTCCTGGGGAGCAGAGTCGCTCTGCTTGAGGAAACGCTTAGGTCCCATCGTGTCGCCCTTGCCCTCAATTCTGAGAACACAGACATACTATTCAACACTGGCCAAGTACTTACCTCGTCTGCCGAAGCCTTGTTAGAGGGAAATGCTCCACAAGGTGACTCAAAAACTACAGCAAGAGCTCGGCTCGAAGAGGCTGTTCAGATGCTCACCAAATGCCTCGGGCAACAGGAAAGAGAGTATGACGAGATGCGGGTAGCCATGGAGCAAGCCAATGCCCAACAGTTCCTTCAAGACGCTTCGACTCCTGAGCAAGCAGTCGCAGCATCCGTCAATCAAGATTCTATAGAAACCACCTCCGCCATGTCAGACCCTCCAGGAGAATGGGCCACAGTTATCGAACCAGTCACTCCTGAAACCATCTTGGAAACATGTATAGCCCAGCTCAGCGCACTGACGGACCTCGTCGGACTCTATGATCCTTCTGACTCAGAGAAACTTCGGCCAGAAGTGGAACACGGTCTCGACATCATTAATAACAAGGTTCCAGTTTACATTGGCATACTCAAGGCCACTGCGTCCCAGAACCAGGCCCCAGAAGAACCGGTTCTAGGGCCGACCCTCTCGCTCAACCCCTCCAGCAGCACAGCAGAGCCAAAAATCTCACTCCAAGACGAGGCCCTTCTGGCAGCCGCAACATTCCAAGCGAATCTACTCGAGCTCTCCTACCGCAGCAGCCGCATCGACGCCCGGGACTATTTGACAAACATCGACTCTCTCTTCACGCCTCTCACCTCAAATCCGTCACCTTCCCACACCCAATCCATACTAAACGCTCAATCTGCTCACGCAGATGCTCTAGTAGATTTCGCCTCCGCGCTCGCCGGCAGTCCGCAGTACCCCTCGAACCTCCCAGACATCGACCTCCAATGGACAGCCCTCTCCCGTGCCCAAACTCTTCTCACACATCTCTCTTCTCAGACGTCTGTTCTTCCGTCCACGCGTCTCGCAGACATATTCCTCGCACGCGGCGACACAGATCTTTTTCGCTTCCGGCTGTCCCTCTTTTCTGAAACTGAGGGCGCGAAAGCAGTATGGATCAAGAGCAAAGCAGTGCTGGTTGCTAATGCAGGTGTATGGTATCGAGGTGCTAGAAGTTTTGCAGAGAGAGCGGGCAATTGGGAGGTGAGGGGAAATGCAGATGCGAGGGCTATAGTGGCGGAGGTGCTGAAAGAAGTTCTAGAGAAGGGGAAGGAGGGAGTGGCAAGCAAGCCTCACTGGAAGGGGAAGGAGAGCGAGGTAGTAAAGGCGTTAGAACAAATGGTAGATGAGGGCATTGTAGGAAGGCAGGAGGCAGAAGGGGTAGTTGAATATTTGGGGTGATCACCACGGCAGACGGTGCAGATGCTATTAGCTCAGTGGAATGCAATTTATTTTCACTTCTTATTAGAGTCATGTAGAGTCATCGCAGTTGTTTTGTGAGCCCGACAGGCGGTCATGAATAGATTCACTATCTGGTGCCACTCTTCGGGAATACTGATAGGGTGTTAGGAACTCCGCGCTTTGGAGACGCCAATCAAGCCGTTTCTGTATAGGTCTTTGCTGACATCTCAGCCCTTTAGGATACCTTGTCCTTGGATTCGGTTGAAGCGGTGAGGACGAAACGGTTTGTCCTAAGAATACTATAGCCAGGAAGAGAGGACGGCAAAAGCCGGCCACGATTTCATAGGAAAGTAAGAGGTAGGAAAAGAATGCTCTCCTAAATTTCTAGCTAGTACGCTCTTAGTACAAACATGTCAGTTCCCTCTGTCGGGCGCTGGCCCTGATTGAGCGAAAAAGAATTACAGTTTTAGCAAGAAGCAAATAAAAAAAATATACTTTCATATTTCTAACGAGTACCTTTAAAAATAATAAGTCAGTTCTCTGGGTCGCTGTGCCGCTGTCCTAACTGTGTGTAGTGTGGCTTGTATTGCGACAAAAATGAAACCTGAAGCGCCGACCCCCAAAGTCGAACCTGGACCTGAACACTTCTTTGTCACTTTGATTAGCATGTCATCCAGTACATGGGGGGCAACGTTAATCTTCTCTACGTCTTTTCTGAATTGACTGAGTGCCCGAAGGTGAAAGTTTTCCGCAAACTCAGGTTTTTATGGGCAAGTTTGTGGGCCCGCTCCCCGTTCCCAATTGACACTGACCCGGAGTCTCATGCCTCCTCAAGGTATCCGTGTCAATGACTTTTCTCAGAAGAGTGTGCTCATCCCTATTTGACGGCACTACCTCCAACAACCCGTTCGCAGAGTCTTGATCTACCGTTCAACGCGGCTTTCAGTCTATCTCCGCCAACTCCAATTTTATCTATGGAAGAAAAGACTACCTATTTCTTCGCTCTCGAGTCTCAGTACCGCGCTCTCTGACACATATATCAATACCTCAACCTCTACACCTCTCTCTCATCACGTCGCTCTCAACAGCATAACAATAAGAGCCATCCTTCATCAGACCTCAGACCTCCTCTCTAACCCTCTTCCCCTCCACTATACTTCCATAACCAAACCCTGCCCTCCTCAAATCCCTCCGGTCCCTCAACCCCGGCGTTGCCACAATCTCCAAACAGTACCATTCAGCAAGGGACATCACTGTCAAGCAACAGCTCCACCTACAGCCCCATCACTCTTCAGCCCAGGACGCGCCCTCAAGAAAAGCACGCCGGCTTCAAAACGTGGCCAAGCTGCAAACCAAACAACAATTCGCAACATGCTTGATTGAGGCGGCTGAGAGCGCGGTTACTGGAGGCGGTTGCTGAAGCCGAGAAGAAAGGCAAAGCTAGATCCGGGGAAGACTGAAGACTGGTCAGCGGCTGCTCATTGAAATAATTGTGTGCGTCTGAAATGAATATAGGAACTCTAGGGAGATAGGAATGACTAGGTTGGTACTGGTCGACGAGGGGGATTGTCGGGACCTGGAAGAATAGGCCAGATGTTTGACCCAGTTTTGATGTGTGGTCTCTGAGTGTAGTAACAATAGAAAGCCAATCTTTCAAGCTCAAAAGGACCCTTAGCTACAAAAAAGATCAAAGGTGAAATAGGGATAAAATAAACAAAATGGTATCTTTAACGTAAAACTCCGCACTTTCCCCCGTCCCCTCTTCTACCCACCCCTCAAAGCTTCACCTCATTCCCCCTAATCCTCTCCAAATCCCTCCCAGTAAACCTCTCATATACCCCCTCCCTCAACCAATACAACCCATCCCCAGCTCTCTCCACCCTTTCTACGTCAATCCCCTCAGTCTGAAAAATATGTTTCTGATGTTTGTTCGTGCCCGTAGTATGCATCGACCTCGTAACCCTCAAAAAAATGGGCACTGCGAACTTCGGCAGACTGTTGATAAGATGTTGTGCTACGCTCCGTAGCGTCTCTTTACTCGGTTGAGGGGACAGACCTGGAAAACGTGCACTTGAAGTTGACGGAGAGGGTGGAAGGAGGGCTTTATCTTTGAGGACGACGGCGGCACAGCCTGCGCGACCGTCGTGGTTAGGCACGAGAACGCCGTACACATTGGCCTCCTCGACGGCGTCGTGTTTACCAAGTGCTTCGCTGACTTCTGCTGTGGAAACATTTTCCGCTTTCCAACGGAACGTGTCGCCAATGCGGTCGACGAACCACCACCGCCCCTCCTTATCCCATCTCAGAATGTCGCCGGAGCGGAAGTAAGCGTCTCCCTTTGCCTTGACGTTACGTATAACCTTTGAATTGGTCGCCTTATCGTTGCCGAAGTAACCCTGGAACTTCTTCTCCACGTTCGCAGGATCGAGTTTGTACATTAGTTCTCCCGGCTCGTTCCAGTCTGCTATCATACACAGCCCGGTGGTGGGATCGCGGACAGGCACAGGGGGTTCGGAGTCCTGATCAATTTTGACGACGGTGAGGCTGGGCCCGACGAGGAGAGTAGCGAGCGTGCCGTTGCGTCCGATTGCGCCGGCGCTGAAGGAATTTGTGCTGCGGTTGAACATGCCCGAAGGGCTTTCGGTTGCAGAGTAGAACTCGCAAATAGTAGGAATACCGAAGCGCTCTTTAAACGGGCCCCAGACGTCGGGGCGGAGGCCATTGCCATAGGCGAGGCGGATGTTGTGATTCTTGTCCTCCGGGGATGGGGGGGCGGAGAGAAGGTAGCGACAGGCTTCGCCTACGTAGTGGATGATGGTTGCGTTGGAGGCGCGGACTTCGGGCCAGAATGTCTTGTGGCTGAAGCGTTTGCCGATGGTGATAGTGGAGCCGCCGTGGAGAGTAGCGCAGACGGCGACGATAGAGGCGGCGGAGTGGTAGAGCGGCATACAGGTGTAGACGTTGTCTGACTTTTTGAGCGGCAGCCAGCCTGTTAAGAAGCGAGCTCCAAGATTGGCTTTGCCCCAACTGAAAACTGCGGGTTTGGGAAGGCCTGTGGTGCCGGATGTGTAGATGAGCATCGCCATATCGGGAAGCTTCTGGTCGCTGCGGGCTTCGTTTGGTTTGCGGATCCCTTGGATGTTGGACTCGATGTGGGCTTCAAGTGCTTGGTCGAAGAAGACGATCTCTAGCGTTTTAGAGGGTTCTACCCCGGCGGTGCTTCCGCTGAACTCTTTGGTAGGATTTCCGGTGCTCATGGCTTCGAGATACTCGAAGTTGGCCTGTTTCTCTTGAGAGCCACTCTCCACTTGCTTCTTAGGAGCAAAGCCATGCTCTACCATGACCTCGTCCGAGAACTTGTGCCTTGACTCTTGATCAACTACCACCAGCCGAGCGGTCGACGTCTTGATAGTATGCAAAAGAGGTTTTCCCGTCAGATTGTAGTTGATAAAGGCTGGCTTTGCCCCAATGCTCCACAGTCCGAACCAGACCCAGATGAAGACTTCTGAATTGGTGAAGTCCATGGCGACCACTTCATCCTTCTGGACTCCTTTGCTGTTGAACCACGTCCCATATTTAAGAGACATTCCATACACTTCTGAGTATGTCCAGCTCCGTCCATTGTACTTTACAAAGGGGTGGTTGGCTCGGGAGGACTGTGCGTGGGCCTCGAGTTCATAGAAGAGGTTCAGGTTATCTTTGTACTGGCGCACGACGCCCCCGACTTGGGACTCTACATAGGAGGAGAGAAGAGCCCAGTCATAGGAGACTGCGAAGCGACCATTGAGGTAGGCAAGACCAGCGGCAGCAGCAGGGAGAGCGAGAGGGAGAGCTGGAATATAGTAGTTAGAAAGTGATGTTATACGGGATGGAGGAAGCTTGTCAGCTTACTTTCCATAGTGTCCAACGTCAGGAAATCAATAGCAGAAGGTAATATATAACGTTAGAAGGGCATAAAATCATAAATCATTTTGAAGATAATACGAGGCATAATAGGGACAGATAATAGAACAACAGTTGCGGAGCATATGCCATTACGCGACGGTCCATACCGAGGCATCCGGACGATTTTAGTCTAGCGGCCCGGGTTTCTGGGGTGCATCTCCCAAAATGGCGCGTATTTTTCTCCAATCGTTCACCAACCCTTACACTTCCCCTCCCTTCCCTCTCTGACAACTTCATGTCTTTATCCTCTTTGGAATATCTCTACTGTGTGAAGGGTTCATAATCTCTATTATTCCTTTAATGT